>JAWPHD010016562.1:0-49169 GCA_037043455.1 Cyrtodaria siliqua
TTTAAATGCGTTCTTTGTTTCTGTTTATGTTTGTGGTTGACTGTGTTCCTTGAATGTTGGTTTTCCTGTTCGATTTTTCTATCTATATTTACCTTGTCTCTCCTGAATGTAATGTTATCCCTACAGACTATACAAGTTAATTCCATGTATAGAGAATACATGCAAAACAATTTCAAGTAAATGTTGTAGACCCACCGGGCGAAGTGCTATACAATTTAAGACTTATTATATTATCTGTATTTAGGGATGCCAATTTTAACTAGTAAAGCCCCTACTCTGGACATTTCAAAAGTTTGCAACAATCCGTCGAAGTAAACACATTTAATTGACTCCATCTCTTACATGCACTTTCTAAATACCAAGGTTGGCTAATAATCCATCGAGCCACACCCATTAGTATGCCACTTTCATATCAAAGAACGTTTGTAAATGAAATTTCCTTTTCTGTTTCGTTAGTGAAACAGAGAGAGAGAGAGAGAGAGAGAGAGAGAGAGAGAGGAGAGAGAGAGAGAGAGAAAGAGAGAGAGCATGTCACACACATACATATACTATTGTAAGGGTCATTAATTTTCTTGTTGATAGGTATATTTATTTTAAATATTTTAGTTTACCCAGCTTTCACTTGCCCTGTGGACAACACGATATTTAGGACAGTTCGACTGGCAGACAACTCGGCGTTCACCTACAAGTAAGCAGATACTCTCCCTTAATTCCGATGTTTATTTTAGGTGTTGGAAACAAGCAAGCAAACACCCTCTTTTAGTTAATTTATATCATGCGAACCCGTTATTCGATACTCTCGATTAGTTTTGCTGCAGTTTGATTAATATTAATTTCTAACCTACCTTCGTAGTGAAAAGTTTGAACTTAACACTTAACCATGTACTTCTCCGTAGTTGTTGCGAAGTTTAATTGACTTCAACAAGTATATTTCATGTATAGAATCTCCCGAAATTGTGTTGTAATATAACTACTGTCGAGTGTTGCAGTATGACTACTGTCGAGTGTTGCAATATGATTACTGTCGAGTGTTGCAATATGATTAAAGTATACAAGATGGCCGATACTCTCCCTTGCTTTTTTCAGTCGAGTAATTCCACCGAATTCGTAGTATAAATATATACTTGCCAAAAAAGAAAAACAAACAGTTCAAATACAAGCTGTCTTTATTGTTCTTCGCAATGCAAGGTATAGCTCCTTGTTTGTGTGTTAATATTTAAACGTGCTAAATTTTAGTTAGCCTAGTTTAAAGTGCTTATTACTAAACCCATATTGTTCCTTTTTTAATTCAACTATGCATCCAGGGTTGTGTTACTGGATACTCTTTTAATGACTTAAACATGTCTGTAAAGCTGAGAAAACCTTTCATAGATTGTTTTGTCTTGCATACCGGACAAGGATATCCGTCATTTTACCGAGGCTAGATATATCCATCTCACCCTAGGGTCGAGATAAAATTCACGCGCGCACCAACATCCGGTATGCGGGAAAACATACAAAACCTTAATAGCTGGCGGCGTCAACGCACAACGCGTCTCTGTTATGCAAGAAAAAAGAATCTATCATGGGTATTCGGCTCAGATACGGAATTCCAACCCTCGATATAAATGTGTTATCGGTTCCGATAAAAACACTTATACCTCGGGTCGAGCCGAGGTTCCGATTAAAACTTTTATACCGAGGGTTGGAATTCCCTATGTTCACCGGATACCCATGAAAGGTTCTTATATTCCAACCCTCGGCATAAGTGTTTTAATCGGAACCTCGGCAGAGCCTCGGTCTTATCAGTTGCTCATTTTAAATTTTGAATCGGGATTTCGCTTATATCCATATCACTATCCCGGATACCTGCTGCATAACGCCTTTTTACATTATATAGTATTATAATTATTTCTTATTTGAATACTTTAATAAAGATGTCATTTAATTTTCAATATCAATTGCCTTTTATAAATGTTTCTGAATTCGAATATTTATATATGACAAACTGGGGTCTGTACGACAAACTGGGAGTATTTTCCTTTTGCATTTATTACTTTATTTGAATTATCTACAATTAGAAAACAATATATTGAATAATTTTCTACAATTTTCTAGAAGAGAAGAATAGCAGGTGTATTTGGGTTATTTTACAGTAACGTAGTAAAATGTATATATATATGGATTTACAATCAGGTTAAAGTTTCTAGAACTATACATGTTTTATCGTATTCTTCTATTTGCTCTTCCAGATACTAAAATAGCTAGGATTATCCCTATGTGTTGCATATGCATTTCATGGTCCGAGTATTAACTTTCATACCCCATCCAACCCATTCTCCAAGAAGCGAAAACGGGGTTGGCTGGGGTATGAAATAAAACCTTAATTTCGGCTTAAAAAGTATGCTATTTTAAAATTAAAACATTTATTAGGTAGTTTTAAACAGGTAATCGCATTTTTTTAGTAAAAAAATGTTTTTTAAACGTGTTTTATTGTCGAAATATCCGTTATAATATCCTGTCAATATAAACTTTCCCATCGCTTTATGAAATTAAGGCGGGACCACGTAATGGTATATAAAAAAGTGTAATAGATACTGAACGAAATAAGTTTAGCACATCAATAGCATGGTAAATCCCATTGAGCAGATTCAAGGCTATGTGCTTCAGCCATCATTAATAATATAATTAACATAATTAACAAGTATATGCAGGACATTATTTTTAAACGATATCTGCGAAAAAAGTGTTTTTGCGTTTTTGATCACGCGAAACACAGAATAGTTAAACCCTGTTCTTGATAATATTCTTATTTTTAATGTGAAATGTGCTTCATATAAATGGGAGATAAGATACTTACTTTGAATCACGCATAATACGTGATAAACAAGAATACCTTCTGAGATGCCAAAGTTATCAAAAGCTTCACATTATGAAACAAACATTCAGTTTATTTAAGCTAGACCTGCAAAAGACCATGCTAAACTTATTTCTTTCAGTATATATGTTTACCAAAAACTAGTTGTATCTAAAATCAACAAATAACCATCCCAGTCACTTTTCGGAAATCTTTACTTTAACAAAATGAAAAATGTTATTTTTAAGAATGGCTAATCCCCTTGATTGACCAGATTGGCTGCTGAAAAATATAATTATAAAAAGATCGGACAGGGAAAGTAGCATTCAAGGAGGACAACCACAAAACACAGAAACAAACACGCAAACAGAAAAACTAGAAGGCAAACGTATTATTAAATGCAAACGACATCACAAGCACAAAAGGGTTGACATTAGGGCTTGGAACGGTCAGTGGCAAAGTAGGCCACTTGGGGTTTAAACCGGTTATAGGGTGCACCAAACCTCACACTTACCCTACTGTCATCCTATTAAAACAGGACAGTGTAAATAAAATAATCCCCGTCATGATCTAATCTCTAACCAACAAGGCATCATCAATAGGCAATATAAGTAAAACACAAATATGCTCGTGTAAATATAATACAAAAATACATTAGCCTAGAAAGCCACAATGAAGGTACTTAATGACTTGGCAGAAGCCATAGCAACAAGAGAATAAACCATTAAGGGAACGACAAGAAAGATCATAGACAAACATCAAAAAAACGTCCCAATGGGCTTTAGGTAGGCGTCATCATAGGATTCACAGCCTGTCCGGTCATCGTACAATTAAAGAGGAAAGCATAGTGGCGAACTGTAAAATGGTCCACCACCAAGCATGCAGTACGTTGCAAAATGATAGGGTCATAACCTCTTTTGATAAACTTTTTAACAGAGATAGTATGAAAGTGATCATGACACCAATGTCCATAGTGCTGTAATATAATTGTCTTTACTTTTGGCGAATTGAGTATCCTTTACGAAATACATTGAATAATGTTTCCCCTTCAAAAATGTATCCTTTTGATTTTGTCACCCAGTACCTGCACATTCTTTAAAGCTAAGGGAAGATTATATGTCCTTAAAGTAATATTTAATAAAACTATGCTAGTCAAAACATATATGTATATCTTTAAGCGGACTTAAATTCATGTTATGTGTTTTATCAGCACATTTCATATTTTCGTGTAAATGAAGGGTAACTCTCAAAATATGACACAATTTCAACAACACATAAATACTTTACAAGTTATTGGCCATAACATAATACTTATCACGCACCTATTATAACATGTATTTTAAATAAGAAAATTAGTTAAGATACACTAGTGAGTAATTAGGAATTTTATTCAATGTATAACAGGCCAGCATACAGCAATCAACTGATAGTATGATATATTTTTTATATTAATTGACTAAATACATGGGACACCAATATTTGCAAATTTCATGTAATTAAAACAAATAATACAAATAACAGATATGTTAAGCATGACTACCGAACATTGGTATAATTACGTAAAACGTGGAAGATACTGAAATTATAATAGTACCAATACACTATTACTCGCCTTTAATTCGCAAAATAACATGCATTGCAAAGGCAAAACAACATAAATAATTCGGACAAACGCAACATGTACTGAACACAAACGTGATAACAACGATGTGCTATTAGGTCTTCCAAAGATATATATATATATATGTAGCTTACAAAGTTGTACTGAAGAGTTGTACCACATTTGGCAGATAAGTCCCACATACTTCCTTTTTCAAATATCATACACTACGTTAAGAATTATAGTATTAAGTATTGATTAAAAAATATAGTAGTATTATTTACTGATGCTAATTAAAATAACAACACCAAACATAAAACATATACATACAAAATGAAAACTAAGTTAGATTTTGAACTTCAATCTTCTCATTCAACAGTTATGTTCCTGTATTGCTAGTATCTTACTTCGACAACATAGACTATTCTGTTGCAACAGATATTGCAGGCGCGTATCCAGGCATACGCACGTACGCCAATGTGTACAATTCGTCAGCAAAAGTGAAACAATAAGAGTTCCAAATATGCAAAATATGCAATAAAAACTGAAGGCTGAGTGGGGTATGGGCTAATTTATTCCAAATATATCCAAAATGCCATATTAACGCTGAAATATAGCTTCAGAACGCATCATTTGCCTCCTAATTTTCAAAATGTTCAAGGGGCAGGCCCCAAACCCCCACCGGCGAGAGGGGGAACCCCATCCCACACTTACCCCGTCTCGCAGCGTTGCTAATCGGTTCGCAGCTAGGCTTCTCATATCTGGCGTACATTTCAAAATGCTCCAGGTACGCCCCTGTATTGCCCTTCAGTCTTTCACAATTATAAAAAACTGAATTTCCATTACTATTGACAACATAGTCTATACACAAATAAAGGTTTACTTTATAGTTTCTTTATTTTTGCGAAATTCGGCGTAAAACACACATCAACTTTGATATACACAAAACAATAAATAAATAACATTACATAAAACGGTCCAGCCTCCCATACCTAAAAAGAGACATTCGTGATATTAGTAACGTGAAATCCGTTTTCACCAACACTGCCTTTAGTTTGATTTAAATACTTAAAAGATTGTTTAACTAAGTCACTAATTAAACGTAGCAAAGAGGTGTTTTTGCAACATAATTTACCAGTATTAAACATTTGATTTGACTGGGAACAAATCTATTCTGCAATCAGTGTAAATACAATTCATGCAGTTTTCATGAAAACAGTCAAAAATTATGATCACCCAGATACGTGCAGTAGATCATAGCAACCAATCACCTTAAAATTATGGTAACTGCGTTATCATAGTAAAAGGCACTGACGAAATATCCGACAAATATTCAATTGCAAATGACAATACGAATAGTTTTTCAAACAAATGTTGATGTATGTACCCCCATATGTATCATGCAAAACATGCAGCATCATACATGTACATATTTACCATTTGTATAATATTTTACCAAGGTATTACAAAACAGGGGTATCCCGCACCGTTGCCGCGAATTCCTGTGCTGCTGATGGTGCCTATCTGGTGAGGCTAACTTCCAGTGCAAAGATGGACGTCTTGCAACAACTTATCTATAACTGTCCAGGTAACTGAATTTAACAATTATTTTCAACTACCGCCAAATCTGATTTCACGGCCATCTATATTATATGTTATCTCATTACGGAGTTTATGTTTACAAGTCGTTTTTTTTTTAAACGATTTGTATTTGTACCGAGAGCATCTGTATTATAGAAAAATCCGTATTCATTTTAGATTCCACAACTAAAAACATATTATTAGATTTTCGAATTGTGAATTCCTCGATATAAATTTATCACAGTCATTAACAGATCACCTGTATTAATATATTACCTGTTTAGATACATTAATTACGAGATCATAGGTGTATGTTAATTGTAAAAAGAAATTCTAGGTGCATATAGTTGTAGTTCAACATCATTTATGTGATGCATTTAGAATTTAATTGATTTGAATGTTGTTTAACGGCTCATCGACACAGTATAGGTTATTTAGAGCCACCCCAGAGAAAGGGGAAGGATATATAGGAATCCGGGAAGCGTTCCCTACTCTTATTATCGAATAGATTCCTATGGTTCTTTAACGTGTTTGGAGGATAGACCGATACACGGGACCGCCCGGTTTACCTCCCTATCCGACGGACGAGGTTAAGGGAATGTGTCTTGCCCAAGAATGCACCGACAAAACTCAGTGACACCACGGAGGATTAACCATTCCGAGGTAACCTGTATTTAGGGTCATCTGCTTTTAAATATCATATGAATTAAATATAAGTAAGCAAAATGTGTCTGATGTTGAATATAAAATATGAAGTTATTTCACATTTTACTTCTTTCCTACCCAACCTATCATTTTGTTTGACAAATACAGCTTTGTTTGAAAATCTGATTTTTAAAACTGGGTAAATGAAATCGAACACACTGGAACCAATTTCAAGTCTTAAAGCTATTTTATTATTGTCAGTTTTAATTGAAACTCGGAAAAGTGTCTTAATTTGGCCTAAGTGTTCATTTTATGGTCAGTAGTTATAAATATATCAGTTATACATAATCTGACTGAATTCTAATTTCTGTTTAAAAATTCGGACAAATGTTGTCCGTCAAATTTGTATGGGCGTTCAGCTTGTAAATCTCATGATCGGTACTATACTCGGTAAAAAAAGTTTTGGACCAGGGTATATAAAGTCATATAAAAATGAAACAAGTGGACAGAATTTAAGTATCTTTTTTTAGTAACCAAGGTCTACCCTACCCGGTTAATTTGGTACCAGAAACATTAAAATCCAAACAAGATTTGATTTTAAAAAATATCGCGAACACACAAAGGGTCTGTAAAAAATGTTGCAAAGTTCATATAAAGTAACAGTTACGGACACATTCGAGTAACCAATAAAAATATTATTATTTTTTCGCAAATTTTCATTGTAAACGATAATTATTGTTGATTGTTGATCTAGTGTGAATTATCAACTGAGATAATAAGGGTTATGGTCGAATGTCATGGTTCAGCGATCATTGTACGGGTTCGAACACTGCCATGGTCATGGTTCAGCGATCATTGTACGGGTTCGAACACTGCCATGGTCCAAAACCTTTTTTACAGAGTATCATATTCAGGACATTTAAAAACGCAACATGTTTGATTTCGATTATTTTAGTCATTTTGTTTTTTTTTGTTTTTTGTTCAAATCAAGATTGTGTTTTTTGTTAGTCCACAAGTCTTTTTGTTCCAAAGGTTAACATATTGCGATAAACAGTTGCATAATATTTGCTCTACTTCTTTCAGTTAAACACATTTTGCACGAGGACTTCATTCCAAACTAGAAATTAAAAAAGCCAAGTTTTGCGTTTTCAAATGTAATGTCAATGAGTGTATTTATATGTACGCGGAATTAATTTCAAAACGAGGCTCGCTCACAGAAAATAACAGTAGCTGTGATTCGACATCAAACTATTTCAAATTAAAATAGTTCACAGAAGATGACATGCATTGCAATAATGCTATATACATACCTAAACTATATTGATTACTTGAGAAAATCGCGTTGCAAAAGTTCGTGTTTGGAAATGGAATATTAACGGTCACGTGATTTGAATTCGAATAAGTATGGCTGAAATACCGATTAGCAACAAAAGTTACTGTTGTAAGTCCATTACAAGAGACGTTTATTATCTAATCATACAGCAAATACAATGTAAATACGCCAGATAAGAAAATGGTTATTAGCAAGTCAACGACCTTCCAGAAAGTATAACCTGGGGTCGTCCCGACATTACTACGGAATGTCAACAACATCTTTAGATTTGACGAAAGGTAAACTGTTGTTGAAATGTAAGACGACACGCATTGCAATTTAGTGCCAAGTTAAGATCTAGGTTAGGTCACAGGTGAACTTTTTATGAACAGGAGCATAATTATGCGGAAATGACATTCAGAGTTATTGAACATGTGTAACGACATTGCTTGTGTAAGGATAACAAGGCATGTAAAGTTTCATGAACATAGATCAAATATGTTTCAAGTTATGGCCAAGTTTACATGTTGGAGGTTGAAGTTTGACGGAGACGACGACGGAGAAATCTATCTCTAAGTTCTTGCCATATTGCGCACTCGACACAACAAATGCCTAAGTGTTTGCCATATTACGCACTCGACACAACAAATGCCTAAGTGTTTGCCATACTACGCACTCGACACAACAAATGCCTAAGTGTTTGCCATGTTACGCACTCGACACAACAAATGACTTAGTGTTTGCCATATTACGCACTCGACACAACAAATGCCTAAGTGTTTGCCATATTACGCACTCGACACAACAAATGGTGTGTCGTGCACAACATTCGGGGTCACATTGAGATCATATGTCAATGGAATCCAAATTTCAAATCAAGTCGACACCATTTGCAATTATAAGATGAAACTGTATGTGGCTATCTCAATGCTTATTACTAGCCAATCATTGACTCTTATCCCTTAATGGCTTAAAAAACAACAATATACCGTTATCGAAATAGCCACATGGAAAAAGTGTTTCAATTTAGAGTTTCAAGGCCGGATCCAGACGCCCTATATAGGCGGGATGGGGGCGATATGGTGGACATCATTTAGAGAACTTAGCCAGCGATAATATCGGCCCCAGTAGGGTCGAATCTAGTTAATCTGGATAAAGAAATAGGTCCTTGGCGGTTGACTGCGTATTTAAATATAGATATAAAAATCTAACAGGAAAAAGCAGCTTTCAACGACTAACACCAGTTTAAGCGTGAGCTCGAGTTTGCTGCTGCTGTTTATACTTATTTTTATGACACCGTCAAAATACTTGACTGGTTAACGTGTCACTGGTTATCGTCACTTCCCGACGCAATAAACAATAATGAATTGAAATTTCACGAATACAGTCTGTAATTTATTCATGTACCGTTTTGGATGTTTTTGTTTGTATAAATTCACGAGAAACACTATTAAAGTCTATCAATGAAGTTAAATAATATAGTAACTGTGTATCAAGTGACAATGTATTACCTACAAACACAATCTGGTTCTAGCTTTCTATTCCTCATCGGTAGATGTGAGTTATAAAGTAGTCAGTTTCAAATGGCGCAACATTCCAATGTATACGCTTACGAATTTAAGAGAAAAAGGAAATCAGCTAATATAAACTTGTGAGTCTTCCATTCCCAACGTTTTCTAAATATGTTCGAGGTAGAATTGTCTGCCGGCTGTGATAAGTTGTATCACGGCTGTGATACATTGTATCATTCACAGTTTTCTTGAACAAATTTAAACCATTCTACCCAGATCATGTGTCTATGCACACTTCAATGTTATATGTCATGTACCGTCAACCTTAATAAAAAACGGATTTATTGTATATGCATGTTTCAGTTCGTGGGGATTTTATAGAGAATTTCGAAATGTATTAAGCAGTGATATGACTGTTATCGTATGTAAATGGGGTTGAATGTTGTTTACCGGGTCATCAGCACAATCTATATTATTTAGAGCCAGCCCAGAGAAAATGCGGGAAACATAGAAATGCGATAACCTGGGCTACACTTTTTGAATAGATTCCTATGATTCTTTGACGTGCTAGGATGTAGTCTTCAATATACGCGACCGTCCGTTTTACGTCATCATCCGACGGACGAGGCTAAGGGATAACAAACACTGAGGCTTAAACCCGGGTCTTTTTGATGTCACGGCAAACTTGCTATCTGCTGGACCACGCCAGATCTTATATCAATGGGCAAATAAAAACAAACATGAAGTAACAAGAATAGTCGGTATGTGATTTTTTGTATAACTTTGGCTATACAGGTTGAAGAAGTATCATCTGGGCTACAATGTATTTTTTACAAGATAGCGGTTAACAGTAATCGTATGTACAATGATGTGTGTGATTGGGTCTTTCAATCTTACACGAAATCCTCCAAGGCCAGCCAACCTGTGAATTTCGCGAGTGTTGCTACAACGCTTGAATAGTAATCGTACGGACACAGTTACGTTTGCATACGGACGGACAGAAATACGGACTGAATCTAGGGTACTAATGCAACTTACGCTTACATAATATATGTGTTTCATTTCAATTCCAAACATGTACTTGTTTGTTCTGTGTGTATTCATTATTTAGCTTGACACGAAAATTATATTTTAAGAAAACGTGGCTAAACTACTGTATAAAATGTACGACGAACATCCCTAACACGCTATTTGTTTTCTATAAGTTGTGTAGCATTTTTGTAATCAATGTAAAAATAATAAATAATAAAATATACTTTATTCAAATAAGTTTATGATTTCAATATACAGGGTACTCGTACACCGTCTGGATTGACCTGACCAATATAAATGCCGTCGACTTTTCTGATGTAACGCAGTGGGTATCGTCGCTCGGCATCCCATTACCAGTTGGCAACGACTTTTGGCATTCAGGACAACCGAAAGAAGCCTTCGAAAGGCATTGCGGAACATTGTGGGAAGGCGAAGTTGATGACACGTTTTGCCACTTGTCAAAATATTTCATTTGTGAGAAGGACACTCCGATTTAATAATCGTTATTACAATGACCTTGTTTCCTGCAGGCAACTGAAGACGCAACAGGTTCATATTTAAACGAAATGGTACAACAAATATTTTGAAAAAATCCCATCAACAAAAACAACTATTAATTATTTTGTAATTACAATATCTAGAAATATATACACAAATATTCTCTCTAGGTGCATTTCAATTTTTCGATTGGCAATTGAATAATTGTATAAAATAATATCATACATTTCTACTATGCAATTGTCGAAAATCATACAGAATTGTATTGTAAGTGTATACATGGGCTATGCATACATGTTATAATACTATAACGTTGTGTCTCTGTTTTATTTAGATTATGCCCAATTGGTATCAACAAATCACTTAATTTCTTGAATGCTGTGTATGTTTTATTAATTTAGATACCTTAAAGGGACACAAGACATCTTACAACTTTACATCAATGGCTTCTTGTTGTCAATTTAGTACGCTCGTCACGTGTTGTGTTTCATTTTTAGCTCTACTGGCCGAAGGCCAGAACTTATGGAATGACGAGTTGTCCGTCGTCCGTCCGCCGTCCTTTAACGTTAGCATCGTTAAGACGACAGGGCCTTCATTTTTCATCCGATCTTTACAAAACTTTACCAGATTATTATCGGTAAGCTCGGATAAGCTCGGGTAAGTTTGAAAGTCAGCCAAATCGGATCTGTAACACCAGAGTTATGGCCCTTGATTTAGTTAAAACTGCTATATTTTGCCTCGTTAAGACAATAGGGCCTTTATTTTTTATTCGATCTTTACCAGATTGTTAATAGCAATGATTGCTGATATAAGTTTGATAACCAGCCAGATCGAACCAGGAGTTATGGCCCTTGATTTAGTTAAACATGCTGAATTTTGCCTCTTTAAGACGATAGGATCTTCATTTTTCATCCGATCTTTACCAAACTTTATCGGAGTGTTAATATCAATGTAAGCTCAGGCAAATCCGAAAACTAGCCAAATCGGACCCCTGTCACCAGAGTTATGGCCCTTGATTTAGTTAAAACTGCTATGTTTTTTATCGTTTGTTTTTTTCCTGTTTTTTTTCTGATAAGAAGAAATATAAAAAGATCTGACAGGGAAAGTAGCATCCAACGAGGACAGTCAACCACAAAACACAGAAACAAACACGTAAACAGACAAACAAGAAGGCAAAAGTAATATTAAATGCAAAAGCACAAAAGGGTTGACTAAAGGGCTACCGCCTTGGAATGGTCAGTGGCAAAGTAGGCCACTGGGGGTTTAAACCGGTTCTAGGGTGCACCAAACCTCACACTTACCCTACTGTCATCCCATTAAAACAGGACAGTGTAAATAAAGAAATCACCGCCAATATCTAATCTCTAACCAACAAGGCAGCATCAATAGGCAAAATAGCTAAAACACAAATATGCTGGTATAAATATAATACAAAACAAAGCCTAGAAAGCCACAATGAAGGTACTCAATGACTTGGCAGAAGCCAGAGCAACAAGAGAATAAACCATTAAGGGCACGACAAGAAAGATCATAGACAAACATCAAACGCCACCGTCCCAATGGGCTTTAGGTAGGCGTCATCATAGGGTCCACAGTCTGTCCGGTCATCGTACAATTAAAGAGGAAAACATAGTGGCGAACTGTAAAAGGGTCCACCACCAAGCATGCAGTACGTTGCAAAATGATAGGGTCATAACCTCTTTTGATAAACTTTTTAACAAGTTGAACAAAGATAGTATGAAAGTGTTCATGACCAAGAATCTTACAAAGTTTATAAATCACATCACCATAGAAGTCAGGTTGTGAAGAGTCCTTAAATTAATTTTATATTTGGAAAGAAGATCAGGTTACGATAATAACATTTTGCCAAGGTTTTACGAAGTTTATGGTAACGGTAACCCTGATTGAGTAGCTTTTTAGTTATACAAAGATTACGAATATTAAAGTCCTCAACTCGAGTACAAGCTCTTGAAAAACGTATAAGTTGAGACACACACACCCCATAAGAAGTTGCTCGGGGAACATCCCCATCCAAGTGGGGATAATTAACAATGTCAAAATAAAATCATCTCTCTTGTCATAGATTTTGCTAACTATTTCACCATTTTCAATTGAGAGATCTAAATCAAGAAAGGAAGCGTTATTACCAGATATATTAGCTTTGTTAAGCTAAAGTTCTTTAGGATAAATAGTATTAACCATAGTTGGAAAGAAAGGGTTGTCAATGTTCAATATGTCATCCAGATACCGAAAGGCTTCAATTACATCTGCCTGGGTATCTGGTGAAAGACTCAATATGAAATCTCTTTCATAGCAAAATAAAAAGAGTTCGTACCCATAGGAATACCAACAATTTGTCTATAAACGGTGATTCCATACCTAACGAAAATATTATCTAAAAGAAAGATGAGTGCTTCACAAACTTCATAGCAAGTCCACATAGTATAATTGTCTAAACTGCCGTTAGTAAAAAACGCTTTAATATTATTACATGGCAAACATTAAGTATTTCTCTAGCGAATGTTTTTTGAATAAGAGAAATGAGCTTGTCTTTAATAATGTGATGTGGTAAGGTTGTATATAGTGTAGAGAAGTCATAAGTGCTTATTGATGAAACTTGACCTTTATTGAAATTTTATCAAGAACGTCTCCTGAATTTTTTATAGACCAAAATAAATTAATCCCAGAGTTTTCATAAGTCTTATCACAATATAGTTTAACGTGATCTTTAACGGCAGTAACACAAGAAGTTAAACGTTTGGAGATGTTTGTTGTGGTGCAGGCACTAGAAATGGAAATAAAGCGAGCCTTATTCTTTTTCTTTAAATGGGAGCTTACGGGCCCGTGTTGGATCATTTTTACATAGAGTTATAGAGGGAAGAACTTCAAAAATCTTCTTTGAAACTACAGGAATTAAAGGCTTAATATGTTGTATTTATTATCAACTTATGTTCCTCTAAAGATTTGTTCAGTTGGTAATCCTGTGGTCTAATTTGACCCCACCCGAGGGGTCAGAGTTTTACAGACTTATCTATAGGGAAAAACTTTAAAAATCTTCTGTGTTCTAGTTTGTTTGAATGGTGCCCCTGGGGTCAAATTTGGGTTCACATGTTTTACATAGTTCCATAGGGAAAGTCTTAAAAAACTCGTTTTCTCTAAAACTACAAGAGACAGAGGTTTAATATTTTGTATTTCCTATCAGCTTATGGTCCTCTATCAAGTTTGTTCAAATGGTGAGCCTGGAGTATTTCCTATTACAAACTGTGTCAAAACTTCTTGCTAAACTGCATGCTAAACGCATTCTCTTGCTAAACTTTTATAATAGGACACAATGTGTAAAACCTTCTTGCTCAACAGCTAACGTTGTAAACTATGTGTCAAAACTCATTGCTTAATTGCTAAATTTGGACGCAATGTTTCAAACTTCTTTCTAAACTGATATTGTATACACTGTGTCAAAACGTCATGCTAAATAGCTAACTGTGTATACCCTGTGTCTGAACTTCTTGCTAAATTGCAAACTTAGGACGCAATGTGCATGATGTGTCAACACTTTCTGCTAAACTGCAATGTTTGTACACTATTTGTCAACACTTTTTGCTAAATTGCTGACTTTGAACGCAATGTTTCAAAACTTCTTGCTAATCTGATAATGTTGTATACACTGTGTCAAAACGTCTTGCTAAACAGCTAACTTTGCACGCTAGGTGATAAACTGCTGAAGTTGTACACTATGTGAAAAAAGAACTTCTTTTCGCTCTACTGTCGTGTCCTTAATGGTTTATTCTCTTGTTGCTTTGGCTTCTGCCAAGTCATTGAGTACCTTCATTGTGGCTTTCTAGGCTATTGTTTTTTTGTATTATATTTACACGAGCATATTTGTGTTTTACTTATATTGCCTATTTGGTTAGAGATTAGATCATGGCGGGGATTTCTTTATTTACACTGTCCTGTTTTAATGGGATGACAGTAGGGTAAGTGTGAGGTTTGGTGCACCCTAGAACCGGTTTAAATCCCCAGTGGCCTACTTTGCCACTGACCATTTCAAGGCGGTAGCCCTATAGTCAACCCTTTTGTGTTTGTGATGTTGTTTGCATTTATTATTACTTTTGCCTTCTTGTTTGTCTCCGCATATATTTGCGTGTTTGTTTGTGTTTTGTGTTTGACTGTCCTCCTTGAATGCTTCTTTCCCTGTCCGATATTTTTATATTTCTTTCTTGCTAAACTGCTAACTTTGGGTCTAATATGTCAAACCCTTTTGCAAATTTACTCACTGTGTCAAAACGTCAAGCTAAACAGCTAACTTTGTACACTATGTGTAAAACCTTCTTGCTAAACTGCTAATGTTGTTTCACTATGTGTCAACACGTCTTCCTAAACTGCGAACATTGTACAAACTGTGTCAGAACCTCTTTCTAAACTGCTAACGTTGAACGAAATGCGGCAAAACGTCTTGCTAAACTGCTTACTTTGTACACACAGTGCCAAAACATTTTCTAAAAAGCTAACTTTGCACACAATGTATCAAACCGTCTTGCTAAACTGCTAACTTAGTACACACTCTGTCGAAACGTCTAGCTATACTGCTAACTTTGGACGCAATTTGTAAAAACGTCTTGCAAAAGTGTTATCTTAGTACACACTGTGTCAAAACTTCTTTCTAAAAACTACAAATGTAGTACACCATGTGTCAAAAATCAGTAAAATGGTCCTACCGAAATCACAGCACCCAAAGGCAATGGCACCGTAGATCCGCACTGCACCACAAACAAAGAGCTAATTAACAATACAATGAAAAAGACAATACACAACATTACACTACATTGTATTGTATGTATGTCAAGTAATAAAAGTAGCTGTAGAATGAAGCATGTACAGAACTCGGTCATCCAAAAGAACGTATTCAAAACAAACAAACAAGCAACTAGCCTCGGTTACCCGGCCCGCTTCTGATTTCTTCGTTACACTATGTTACATCGATCCAGAACCAGGGCCTGGCGAAAATACAGGTGGGAAGCAGTGTGGTTATTTAGCTCCGCCGACAACTTTTCATAGCAACACATGACAACGGAAAGCAGTACGTCATTTTCCGTCAACGTGAAGTGAAACGGTCGCCATTTTCTTTTCTTTTTTAAACACGTAATGTCGAAGAGTGTGACAATTTTACAACATTAGAATCTCAGTTCCCCTTTAAGTTTCGTCATCTTCAGCTGTATTGACTTTTAGAAGCTTTACTGCGCGAGAAATTTCGAGATTCACCCATTTAAAATTTCGAAGCGAGGGGATCGTAAGAGATGCCTTTGTTAAAATGCGTTTAAAAATGATAACACTTGTGTTCGTTTTTAATTAAATAAAAGGAGATACTCAATATATGTTGTTTAAGCTCATATAGTACATGACGTGTGCTACATGTTACGAAAATGATGTTACTTCTTTATCAAAATTAGACACGCCAAAACGATAACATTTTCGACTCGGCACTGTCGGTCAAAAAGTATAAAGAGCCTCCGTGACCATCTACAGTACAGGTGCGTATTCGGTGAAGGGGGTAAGTTTGAATGCACCTTTAAGTCTGAAAAATAGCCTATATTTAAAAATATCGACCACTGTTCAATTTCTTGGTGTGCGTTTCTGGCCCATCTGTAGTAGCCTACTCAACACCCCCTGGTGTGTTGATATTTTCATTTTGTTTTTTTGCAAGTATCACCATGTGCAGCCATATTTATTAATGTCAAAATATTCTTAAAAAAGATCTGGCAGTCCAATTTATTTGGCCATCTCTCAACGGCCCACCCCAACACCCACCCACCACACCCGTAGAAAACTAAGGCGGATCTGGTCAGGTATAGGTGTCTCATTGGAATCTGGGAAACCGCCCTAATCCTACTTTTGGTTATTGAAATTTAAATATGATCGTATGTTTTATTTTAAGTCAAAAATATAAATGTTGAATTAAAAAGTTCGAAATTTATCGAAATTTTAAAAAATTGACAAATTATAGGACAGTTTGCTAGTATGTTACCATGATTTTATAAATTTATGAGATAAAAATGAATAGTTATTGTTGCTGTTTTATCGCATACCATATAAAGATATATTTTGGTCAAAGTTTATATTTTTTTCATCATTATTTGCAAATGTGTGTGTTTTGCCCCTAAATCTTAATTATATGTTTTTTCTTATAAGAAAGTAACGAAACTAATTTCTTATAGAGGAGGACATCATAACAATGCCTGCAGTTGATGTTTCGAACTAGAAGTCTTTATAGATTTAATAATTTTCAAAGTTTTAGTTCAGGTTAATTTTCTCTGAAATCGTGAAAACAGACAAATAGCAAAAAATGCATATTCCATTTTTTTTTTACGTTCACACAGGATCATATGAGACTACTATTACCTTAATTACCTTAAACGACAAATCACAAGCATTTGTTTTTAAATTTGTTTCACAGTTACTTTTTATAATTGAAGATTTAAGCTTCAAAATGTCATTCTTTACCATTTTACAAAAAAACGGATGCAGCAAAATTAGGAATCACATAATAGTTAGTGTCATAATGTTTTTTATCACATAACGTCCCTTGTTAGCAGTGTCGAACACCCATTTAAAACTCTATTGTATGACACACGTGCAATACAACCTGGAACGATGTTGACTGGTTGAGTTAAACCTGTAACACTACGCAAGTTTATTAACTGAAACTGTTTTATTTATTACAAATTCACCCAGATCTGAGTCATAAACTAATTATTTGTGACAGCCTATAAAAATAATGCACGTTATACAAAACATTGTTGTTGGTTTGTTAATCAGTTGGCGTAAACTGCTATTTTGAAAGGAGGTAAAACACGAACTCTTTTATACGCAACGTTATGTGTGAGACGCGACGTTACGACGTCACATATTTTATGACGTTTTGGCGCTTAAGTATGTCTGACATCGTGGCGGTTCTATGTCCATCTGAATTATTTTTTACTAATTTGATTGCTATGTTATGTGATAAAAAAAATCTTAAACTCGTTCCCATTCCATATAAGATTTATGAAACGAGTTATGAATTATTTTAACTCGCCAAAAGGCTCGTTAAAATTAAAATAAGTCAAAACTCGTTTCATAAATCTTATATGAAATGGAAACTCGTTTAAGATACTCTGTATATCGAAAGAAACATTACACTTGACATTAAAATGAACATATTCGCCGAGAATGTCAAGATGTTTGAATCCGGTACAAATGAAAGAGTTACGTACGTTATAAGTTGAACACCTCTCGTATGTCTGGCAAGTATATGCCCGAAGGGTTCGTGTGTATACTCAATATATCCAACAGCTTCAAATATATGGCCACCAGGCTCTAGTATATGCCTAATGCATTCGAATATATGCAAAACTTTCACAAATATATTCGCAAAAAGGCTCTAGTATATGACTTACGACTTCAAAAATGTGCTGGTAATGCCCAGAATATACGAGAAATAAACACAATCATTTTCAAAATATTCCCATACGGCCGGTACTTTAACAAAAATAAGCAAAGTCGAATATGAACGTGTACAATGTATTTGTATAATATTACTAATTATTTCGAATGGTATATAATTGCGAGTTAAATCGTATTCAAATTATTGAAGTAAACATGTCCTCTAAAGGCAGGTGTTGTTAACAAATATAATATTTATTATTTTGTAATTATTACCACTAAGTTGCAAAAGTTGCAAATTATGTAAGGGAGACTACTGTCAAAAAGAGAAAAATACTTGCATGAAATGATATTTTATGGCAGACGCCTTACATGTACAATGTTTCGAACCAAACAGACAGTTTGTTTTCGTACACAGATATTATGATGAGAACTGAATTAAATTACATCTTTAGAAAACCTCTTAAGCGTGTTTTTTTTTCAAAACTAAAGACCAGAACGAGGCAGAAGTGACGCAGTATGAGAGCTACATAAGCTTGATTCAACTAACGGTTATAACCACTTTATCAAGATTTACAAAAGATGTAAGGCAGACTACTGTATAAAAGAGAAAAGTACTTGATAGAAATAAGATTTTGATTTCTTCTACTCTTTTTCAACAGCTCATATTCATAAGACTGAAATACCACGATACCGTCTACCATTTAAACTCTAAACATGCGCTATTCACGGTCGTGTTCAGAGTTAAATAAAACTGGATTTTACATTGCAACCTGTACATGTTCAGGTACGATGTGCACTGCTCGAGTTCGATGTCTTTTTTAAAATGACAGGCTTGCAAAATTGTATTTTAGATAGTTGTTAGTGTTGTAATTTTGAATTTAACTCTTCTAAATTGTGAGACATCAACTCAAAATGGATTAAATGCATAATTAGTATGTATGTAATTGCTTGTCTGTTTTAGTAATATATTTTAAAAAAAAGACGAAAAACAAACTCTTAATTTCTTGTTAAAACAAGTCCTTTATTATAACATTGTTTGCTTTGCCGTTGAGAACAACGCACCTAGCCACAGTTCTTAGAACGTGAATCACTCGCCTATCTAAGGCATTAAGGTGCCCATCTGTCAGTATTGGATATAACGGGTCCTTCTTTGTGGACTCGTCTAAAATGTCACTTAGCCTCTCCGGGCCTATGTATAGTTTTGAAAGCTTTATGAATGTTGACTCGCGTATTCGACAGCACTGTCGTAATGGAGCTAGAATTGAAAACTCGTCGAAGTTCGCTTTACCGAATCTGAAAAATAAGTATTCATGTATTTTAGTACCAGTGTGTCACAAAATGAAAAACGAAAATAACAAATTTAGTAATCTTACAGTAAAATGGAAATAACAAAAGAAAAATGTATTTGCATTGTAGATGTCGTATAAAAGGATCATACTGTGGTATATACTGATCATACTGTGGTATATACTGATCATACTGTGGTATATACTGATCATACTGTGGTATACTGATCATACTGTGGTATATATTGATCATACTGTGGTATATACTGATCATACTGTGGTATATACAGATCATACTGTGGTATATATTGATCATACTGTGGTATACTGATCATACTGTGGTATATACTGATCATACTGTGGTATACTGATCATACTGTGGTATATACTGATCATACTGTGGTATATACTGATCATATTGTGGTATATACTGATCATATTGTGGTATATACTGATCATACTGTGGTATATACTGATCATATTGTGGTATATACTGATCATACTGTGGTATATACTGATCATACTGTGGTATACTGATCATACTGTGGTATATACAGATCATACTGTGGTATATACTGATCATATTGTGGTATATACTGATCATACTGTGGTATACTGATCATACTGTGGTATATACTGATCATATTGTGGTATATACTGATCATACTGTGGTATACTGATCATACTGTGGTATATACTGATCATACTGTGGTATATACAGATCATACTGTGGTATATACTGATCATACTGTGGTGTATACTGATCATACTGTGGTGTATACTGATCATACTGTGGTATATACTGATCATACTGTGGTATATATTGATCATACTGTGGTATATACTGATCATACTGTGGTATATACTGATCATACTTTGGTATACTGATCATACTGTGGTATACTGATCATACTGTGGTATATACTGATCATACTGTGGTATATACTGATCATACTGTGGTATATACTGATCATACTGTGGTATACTGATCATACTGTGGTATATATTGATCATACTGTGGTATACTGATCATACTGTGGTATATACTGATCATACTGTGGTATACTGATCATACTGTGGTATATACTGATCATACTGTGGTATATACTGATCATACTGTGGTATAAACTGATCATACTGTAGTATATACTGATCATACTGTGGTATATACTGATCATATCATACTGTGGTATATACTGATCATACTGTGGTATATGCTGATCATACTGTGGTATACTGATCATACTGCGGTATATACAGATCATACTGTGGTATATACTGATCATACTGTGGTATATACTGATCATACTGTGGTATAAACTGATCATACTGTGGTATATGCTGATCATACTGTGGTATATACAGATCATACTGTGGTATATACAGATCATACTGTGGTATATACTGATCATACTGTGGTATACTGATCATACTGTGGTATATACTGATCATACTGTGGTATATACAGATCATACTGTGGTATATACTGATCATACTGTGGTATACTGATCATACTGTGGTATATACTGATCATACTGTGGTATATACTGATCATACTGTGGTATATATTGATCATACTGTGGTATATACTGATCATACTGTGGTATATATTGATCATACTGTGGTATATACTGATCATACTGTGGTATATATTGATCATACTGTAGTATATACTGATCATACTGTGGTATATATTGATCATACTGTGGTATATACTGATCATACTGTGGTATATATTGATCATACTGTGGTATATGCAGATCATACTGTGGTATATGCTGATCATACTGTGGTATATGCAGATCATACTGTGGTATATACTGATCATACTGTGGTATATGCTGATCATACTGTGGTATATGCTGATCATACTGTGGTATATGCAGATCATACTGTGGTATACTGATCATACTGTGGTATATACTGATCATACTGTGGTATATACAGATCATACTGTGGTATATACTGATCATTCTGTGGTATATGCTGATCATATTGTGGTATATACAGATCATACTGTGGTATATACTGATCATACTGTGGTATATGCTGATCATATTGTGGTATATACTGATCATACTGTGGTATATACAGAACATACTGTGGTATACTGATCATACTGTGGTATATACTGATCATACTGTGGTATATACTGATCATACTGTGGTATATGCTGATCATATTGTGGTATATACTGATCATACTGTGGTATATGCTGATCATACTGTGGTATATACAGATCATACTGTGGTATATACTGATCATACTGTGGTATATGCTGATCATATTGTGGTATATACTGATCATACTGTGGTATATACAGATCATACTGTGATATACTGATCATACTGTGGTATATACTGATCATACTGTGGTATATACAGATCATACTGTGGTATATACTGATCATACTGTGGTATATGCTGATCATACTGTGGTATATACTGATCATACTGTGGTATACTGATCATACTGTGGTATATACAGATCATACTGTGGTATATGCTGATCATACTGTGGTATATACAGATCATACTGTGGTATATACTGATCATACTGTGGTATATGCTGATCATATTGTGGTATATACTGATCATACTGTGGTATATACAGATCATACTGTGGTATATACTGATCATACTGTGTTATACTGATCATACTGTGGTATATACTTACCCTCTCCCATTGTCTAAATGAATCAGATTGCTATAATTTCTAAATTCTTCAAACAACTCCACATGGTGTCTGTCCATATTGCCTGAAATACAATTAGTATATAGTATACGGTTATATAACGTATTAAAGGTGAATGACCACCCTTTTTGCCGTATTAGCAATTAAAAATTCAACTCTTCAACACCATATGAACATTTCTTGATAGTCCCGGAGAGAACCATTTATTTAAAACCGCTACTAAGTTGTATGCAAAAATAAGTATTATTTTCATGACGTAGATACTACTTTTACCACTGCGTGACTGCACCGGGAAATGAGTAATTCTGAATTGTATAGCTGACACCTATTGCCAGATAATTGATAAATAAAGGATCTTACATGTGTACACATTCATTATTGAATTTATTAAACGAGTTGGCAAAATGATATAATACGAGGCTCTTTATTATAAGAAACTGTTGATGATGTGCCATGTTTACATGTATGTTCATGTTTAATGCGTACTAAATACGGTTATATGCTTGGATTTGAATATGCATACACGTACGTATGTTCCTAAATATCAGTCGTTCTAACTTTCTTATAAGAAAAGCATGTTCTTGAATACAAATTTTGCTAACTTGCTTACAGGAAACGCATGTTCATGAATACAAATATAGCTAACTTGCTTACAGGAAACGCATGTTCATGAATACAAATATTGCTAACTTGCTAACAGGAAACGCATGTTCATGAATACAAATTTTGCTAACTTGCTTACAGGAAACGCATGTTCATGAATACAAATATTGCTAACTTGCTTACAGGAAACGCATGTTCATGAATACAAATTTTGCTAACTTGCTTACAGGAAACGCATGTTCTTGAATACAATCACAAGAAACGCATGCTCTTGAATAGTCCAGGGCACTTGTCAGCTTTTGGAGGACTGGGCCCAGGGCCCACAGGAAGTGGAATTTGGCGTTCTTTTCATATCAAAGGGGGAATTTCTAAGAAACACAAATGATTTTTTTTTTATTATTATTTAAGTGGCACCAAGAATGAACCATTCCAAATTACAAAGTATGCTGTTTTCCTGTATTGGAGTTTAACATGTTCTAACAAAAACAAATAACCAAATATTTTGGTTAGAATTTTTCACAGGAAAAGGGAGAAAATATATATTTTTAGGGGAGGGGAATTCGGCCCCAAAACTGGCCTATAGAGTGCCCTGAATTATTATACAAGTCGTTCTAATCTTCTTACAAAAAAAAACGCATGTTCTTGAATACAAGTCGTTTTGACTTTCTTACAGGAAACGCATGTTCTTGAATATAAGTCGTCCTAATTTTCTTACAAGAAACGCATGTTCTTGAATACAAGTCGTCCTAATTTTCTTACAAGATGTATTGAATGGATTGTCTACAAGGGTGCACGGTGAAAGCATGTATACAACGCAAATAAAATTAATTACACTAATAAAACACAGTGTGAGTTACACTCTAACTTGGAGAAACAATTAAAACGTAAATGTTATTCTTAAAATCCGAAAATACAATTTCATAAACGCCTAAGTTTTACCCTAAAACCCTGACTTGTTCGTGAAATGAAAACGTTTACTTTACCTTTGTATTTTATTTCATAGAACATCTGACATTAAACAGGGTATACTTTTTTTACTAAGAATGTTTTTACATAAAATGAATATAAATGGCATATCTGCGAAATGCCGTGTGACCCCATTTAATTGCAGTGTTGTTGAACGACCCATCAACACATTGTTAAGGATATTTTAGAGAGTGGATGGATACAAAAAAATCATGGAAACAAAGCCTACTCTTAAGGTCTGACATATCCCTATGGTTCACACTCGACGGACGAGGCTAGCTGACGTGTCTTGCCTAATAGGACAGCGACGTAACCCAGTGGATTCGACGGACGGTGCTAGGTAACGCGTCTTGCCTAAGAGCACACCGACGTAACCCAGTGGATTCGACGCAAGAGGCTAGGTAACGTGTCTTGTCTAAGAGCACACCGACGTAACCCAGTGGATTCGACGAACGAGGCTATGTAACGTGTCTTGCCTAAGAGCACACCAACGTAACCCAGTGGATTCGACGCACGAGGCTAGGTAACGTGTCTTGCCTAAGAGCACACCGACGTAACCCAGTGGATCGACGCACGAGGATAGGTAACGTGTCTTGCCTAAGAGCACACTGAGGTAACCCACTGGATTCGACGGACGAGGATAGGTAATGTGTCTTGCCTAAGAGCACAATGAGGTAACCCAGTGGTTTCGACGGACGAGGCTATGTAACGTGTCTTGCCTAATAGCACACCGAGGTCACCCAGTGGATTCGACGGACGTGGCTAGGTAAGGTGTGTTGACTACGAGCATACCGACATAACCCAATGGATTCGGCGGACGAGGCTAGGTAACGCGTATTGCATAAGATCACACAAAGGTAACCGGGTGGATTCGACGGACGAGGCTAGGTAGTGTGTTTTGCCTAATAGCACACCGAGGTAACCCAGTGGATTCGACGGACGTGGCTAGGTAATGTGTCTTGCCCAAGATCACTCCAAGGTAACCGGGTGGATTCGACGGACGTGGCTAGGTAATGTGTCTTGCCTAAGAGTGGATTGGTGTCCTCTTTCAAATGGCCATTTTACATGTTATACATATTTGATTAAAATAAACTTCGTCTCCTTAACTATTCAACACAATAATATGCCTGGTATGACAATTGAGCAAACCAACGTTAACAATATCATGTTCGGCCATAAAAGAGAAAGGGACAATCAATAATTGTATCAATATTTAAAACCTTTATATATGCAACCACAAACTAGTGATACTTGTTTTAGTTGTGCTAATGCTTTCAAAACAATAAAACAATGAAACTCAGCGACTACTCACCTATTAAAAAATCAAATATATGAGAATCAATCATGTCTAGGAGAATCCTTCCAGAGTTATACGGCGGTGTATTCTTTATAGCATCACAGTAAGTGTCGTTTGTTTCCCACTCGGCCTTTCTGAACTTGCTGTATGATCTAAAAAAAAACAATCAGTATTTGTGAATATATAGAGATTATTTAACTGCTTGGATCAATTATAGGGGAATCCTTCACGAGATGGTAGACGTGTAGTTCTTTTCACGAACGAGCGAATGCTAATGAATGAAAAAACAAAACACGTCAACCATCGAATGAAGGTTTTCCTTATAATCGAACCCAGCTGATAAATGATATATATTACATTTTAAATCAGTTTATGTATGATTTTAACCGAAATTATTCGCTTTATTGAACGTTATCGGCGGATGACGTCGACGTCAGCAATACTTTACTTTATGGACGTCATAACTCAGCGCCACAGTTAGTTATTTTCGTGTTCGGAGTTAGTTATTAATATTTAGCGATTATGAATATGCTTTCACTGAGAAATCCCAATCTACCCATAGAAATGTAATAAACCTGTTTCATTAAAGTAGATATAACAATCGAACAGGAAAAATAGCATTCGAGGACGAAAGTCAACCACAAAAACACACAAATACGAACAACAACTATAAAGATGAATAAAAGGTAAGAAATGACATCACAAACACAAACGGGTTGACAATAGGGCTACCGCCTTGGAACGGTCAGTGACAAAATAAATGGCACACTGGGGGATTTAAACCAGGTTCTAAAGTTTTGTGAATTAGACAAGGCTTAATTTGCACGTATAATATTTACTATCTGTGAGTTGTGTAAGTAGTTCAAAAATTGTACTATATATTCCTTGTGTTTTTAGTTTACCTATTAAAATTAAATTGTATAGGTTATTAAGAGCCTCCCTAGATAGAGGGGAATGATATACAGGACTCCAATGGGATCGCCCTGATAACGTCCTCATCCGACGAACGAGGCAAGAGAAGTGTATTGCCTAAGGAAACATCAAAGCAATCCAGTGGTGCCCGTGAGATGCCCGTGAGGCTAGAATACATGAACTCGTGGTTCAGGGTCGAGGTATCGTATATAATAGAACAAGTTATCGTCAAAAATGCATATGGCTTTGTTTTCCTATAGAAAAGCAGAAAATATTGCGCAATAGTTGGATTCATTTCAACTTAGTTAAACCTACCGCCTATAAGGACTCTTCCACCGTTTTCTGTGTCCTTGAACAACATCATTAGGTAGATATGCCATCAGTGAACCTTCTATCATGTCTACTTTGCCACAAAAGGAATGCCGACTGTCGCAGTAATATGTACATTCTCCATAGAAACATAGGTTACCCACTGAAAATAAAATACATGTAAGCAACAGATGTTAATCAGCAAGCTAATTTCTTGCATACCAGATAACGTTATCCACGTTTTACATGGGCGAAGGAAAGTCTGATCTTACACACTGGGGAAGATAAAAGTCTCGCGCTGATATCAACATTGACGGTTGCATGACTTTATCGTGTAAATACATTGTGCAAATAAACATTAACAGTTGGCGACGTCAATGCGAAGGATGTAAATGATATGCAAGAAATAGAATCATTTCAGATCGGGAATTACAACCCTCGGTATAACTGTTTTATATAAAACAGTTGAACCTCGTGTTGGAATTCCCGATCTTCACCGGATACCCATGAACTATTATTATGTTAATATTCAATTAAAAAAGGCGTGGGCGCTTATCTTAAACATATATTTTAAAGAAGCTTACATTTTTCTACCTAGCACGGTATTTAAAATGTCATAAAATAGCAAATGCTAAAACGAAATAGATGGATGAGCGACATAAACGATGTGCCCTAGATATCAAATTGAATACACGACTTGGTTAAAAAAACATAGGACATTATAAATTTACCACGTATAATAAAAAATACATCTTCCTTTATTACACGTATTTAATTTACCTGGGGACACATAAAACGTACTCTTTAAGCGTTTCTCTGCCAACATGAACAACTCGTACGTCATATTTACCAGTCGTCCTGTCACCGGAGGAACACGGTAAAAACCTAACACTCTGTAATTATATCAAGTATAAATGTCGTTTAGTCAAAGTATTTTAATGCATAAACAACAAACTGAATGTAATTTCACATATTTGTTTATGAATTAATATCGTCATGTTGTTTTATGAAATATTAATCCAATAAAGGTTCTCTATTAATCAATTTTTTTTCAAACTTTTAGGAAATGAAAATAATAGTAAAGGAAACTGGGATCCCTTGAAAGCAATGAATACAAACAATAGAGAAACATTTCAGTTCTGAGAGTTATATATGGTACAAAACTTCTCATCACCGGCTTAAGCGGTATTCTACCGTTAAGCTATCCGTTGCTCGAAGACCCAAAGGACTAGTAAGTAATAACACTACCAATTCGTAGTAGTGGCGACTTTGCACGGCCGCACCGCAACTCTTAATGATCGCAACTTTGAATGTCAATATCTAGCCTCTATCGCGTCGCCACTATTCAACATTTGTCACCATCATACGGTCGATATAGCGTCTCAAAATAAAAGTATATACTATTAAATATTTCCGTTATAATCGTTGGATGGTTCTCCATCCCTCCACACCCCTGCACTCCACCCCTACACACATATATGGTGGAATCAATAACTGAGTCGGTGGACTTATAAAATGAAGGTTTACCTGTCTAAATGAAAAGCAGCTATTTCAGCATTATGTCTCTCATAATCGTTAAAATAATAATGGTTTGGTAATGTCTCGTAATCACGACCCCATCTGAAACATAAAGGGTTTTTAAACTTCAACCATATAACTTGAATTTAAACATCATCCACATATTTGTTCTGTGCATATCATCAAGACAACGAGAATTTAAACAACAAACACAAATTTGTTATGTATAATCAATAATAAAATGTGATTTTAAAAGTAAATATAATATGCATATATATAATAAAATATGTTTAAACCAAATATTAACACATCAATCATATACTGGTCACTTAAGCTTTGCTGCTATAAAGGTTAGATAGAACGCAGCCATATAAAAGCTTGAAGCTTTAACTCATATATAAGCATTTACATATGTAAAAAAAAGGTATGAAATGAGAAATTTGGAAGTCGCCGAACATGATAAATATAAAACATATTGAAGTCCCGGTTTGATTGAGACTGTTTATGAACGGTAGTGAAAAACGCTTGCTATCGTTCATACCCTCTATCCCCGGGCTGAGCAGAACTCAATATTTAAAATGTCAGCAGTACGAAAAAAAGGCCGCTGGGGGTTTAAACCAGGTTCTATGGGGCACCAAAGCTCACTCTTACCCTATTGCTTTGCAGGCCCGTAGCTACACTGAAGCACACCGAGGCAGCTGCATCGGTAGACTTTTGAAAATGTGCATACTTTACATATAAACAACTTCATTATCGAAAAATAATCAATCATTGAAAAAACAACGAAGGGATTTTCCTCCGTTAAATTGTAAAAAAGAGTATGATAATGGACCTTTGGAAACGGCCGAGCACGACACATACGAAATATTGCAGTCTCGGTTTGATTGAGACTGTTCATGAGCGGTAGTGAAATATGCTAGCTACCGCTCACGCCCTCTAGCCCCGGGTTGAGCAGAACTCAATATTAATAAAATCAATAGTACAAAATTTTAACCATCCCGAAGATGGCATGCATATGGCGGTGGACATGGAGTATATGTCTTCCCGATGGCTGGCTTCGGGCCTTCTTTGCCCTAAACGAGAAAACAATGGGCGAAATAAACAAAACGGAATGTACTTGGGATCAGAGGTTATGAAGCCTGCGTATCACAAATAGTCAAAACAAATAATAATAATAATAATAATAATAATAATAATAATAAATAATAATAATAATAATAATAAAACATATCTGTTTTTTTTATTAATATTAGTCTCAGTTTAAATGCAAACTTAACAGTGTCTACCTAATTTACATAGTAGCATATAGTTTACCTCATGGGTTTAAAAACAGCAGTCCCTTTATTATTCGAAAACGTCACCAAAAGTTTCAGCTCCGTTCCCTTGTCCATCATTTCTGTGTAGCAATGAAAATCAAATCTATTAGTTATGTTACTTCACAATACTCCGATGGAAGATCGTCAAACACAATTAACAATGTCTATCAAAATATACATATTCCAAACTGAAACCAATCATAACATGGTAAATAGCACCGTTATTTCACTCCTAAGGACTTTATTTCACATTAATTATTTGAATGGGTCGTAACATTATGGTTATTAGAAAGTATCAAGCACAGACTGACGTTTCATATGCCAGTAAATGGCCACCAGTTACTAATACAATTTCTAATAGAAACGTTCAATAAATATAACGACTCTAAATATGTGTATATTATTCATACGAGCCCATTACTTGCCTAATAATAAAGGAATAAGTGTCCTATGGAGTTATCTATTGCACAGTTTTTCATTTGTATTTCCATTTTTGTCGTCTCAGTGACGGTACTTGATATAAAATTTAGAATATGGTTTACTTCAAACCCAGACGAATGGTCAGTGGCCTTTTTGCCACTGGTGGTAGCCCTATTGTCAATACTTTTTGTGTATGTGACGTCATATGTCTTTATTCTTTGTTAACTTTGCCATTCATGTATGTCCTTTTGCGTGTTTTAGGGTTTACTGTGTTCTGTGAAATCTGCCTTTCCTGTTCGACTTTTATACTTATTTTTATTATGAAATTTTGGATTCCCGATTTTTAAGTTATACAATGAAATCCTAGGTCTAAGTGGGAGTAGTGCGGGGTAAGTCGTATAGAAGTTAATAAGGGTATCTATGATGTTAAAAATAGCCTTTTTCTATGTAGAAAGAGAGTTAGGGTCAGCATGTTCTCTACGACATCATTTAATACTAAAATCCTCAATGGATTGGGAAATTTGACCACGACATGCATTAAAAACAATCACAGAAGGTAATCTATACTTTGGACATTTAGAAAACACATGCCGAATACGTTTATCTATATTATCAAAATTACCAGTAATGACAGAAGTCCGTTGCTATTTACAGCTCTACCAATAAATATTGGTAAAAGTGATCCCTTGAAAGCAACAACCACAACAATGAGAATTTATTAGCAGACTCGGTTTTATTGAGTCTGTTCATGAGAGGTAATGTCGGAAGCAACACCTCTCACGCCCCCTAACACCGGCTTAGGCGGTATTCTATTCCAAAGCCACATATATTGGGCTCGTTGATCCCAAAGACAAGTAAAAATAACACTAATAAAGTGAAACACAGAGGAAGAAGTTATTTTATTGACATTGGAGTTTAAAATCAATTGTTCAGTACGTTTAACATATTATACTTGGTTATAGTTAGAAATTGTCGTATATATACGTTTACTTTTTTGTATACGCAGTCACTATCTTGTAAATTGAATATTGGTAAAGGAGAATGTTTCACACATAATCCGATTTAAGCTGAAGGGGGTTCCTTTATTTACAATGTTCCGTTTTATGTTCCGTTTTATTGGATGAAACATTTGGTAAGACTGAGGTTTGGTTCACGCTAGAACTGGGTTGATTTAAACCCAAATCGCCACTGACTGTTACCACGTTATACATAAATATTTGTATCTGTAAATGCTACATTTTTTGTTCGACCTTTGCATTTACGTTTATGCCGCTGATCAAAGCCGCAAGCATGTTATTCTAGCGTATTTACCTGATGTTACAACATGTTGTATTATTCATTTCTTTACCATATACAAAGAACTTCTACTAGACGCTGGGCAATATTTACGTTTAGACAATAGTAAGGTATGACCCTGTCTTCAATACTTTTATGTTGTGTATTGTCATGTTCAACAACTATTTATTTTGATTGTGGTACAGTGCGGACATACTGTGACTTTGCGTTTGGGTGCAACGGTTTTTCATCATCGCTTAGTGATTAGAAAAAGCCACTACCACTTTTATAATACCCACTTCTTCGGACTTTTCACAAAATGACAATGCTATTTTTTATTTGAAAGTACTGATCTATTATTTGTTTATTCGTAATGACATTGTAGATTTTCCGTTTTAAAAATAATTTGGTTCCACCTACCTATAGACTCGAAGGGGGCGGTAGCCATATCATGCAGAAGACCGTCTATGGCTGGATTTTCTGGGTCGTACATAGAAAATCTCTGAATACCATAATGAAACTTCGCCCAGTTGGGATCCCTTGCTTTTCTGATTAAAATATATACACAAACGCTACATATGTTATGTTGATAATGTGATATGTCCGGAAACAACGAAAGCAATAGGTAACAAAAGACGAAGGGTTTCCCGAAAAATACGGCCACACACCTGACTTATGTGAGACAATTTAATAAATGTTTGCCTTGCAGTGATAATCAAGATCAACATCCTAGACTCTACTGTGCCTATATCTTTGGGATATCCTATTGGTTAAAAGGCGGAGGGACTAAAAACCTTGGAACTATCCTCCAACCCCCACCCACCCCCCTCCCACCTCCCCACCAACACCCACTAATCATGATCATTGTATAATTTTAAGTCAAAGCTAGGTAAATTATGTATAAATTAAAAACAAACCTAAATATATGATCATGACGTAAACTATCACAAGGATTAAATCGAATTATTAGAGTCGCTCGAATATATTCTTAAGTTTAAATTAATACTGCATCAGCCGAGCAGTTTCACAACATTGGACCAGCGAAGTAGTTAAACATACTGCATTAGCCGAGCAATTTCACAACATTGGACCAGCGAAGTAGTTAAAATATACTGCATTAGCCGAGCAGTTTCACAACATTGGATCAGCGAAGGAGTTAAATATATTGCATCAGTCGAACAGAGCAGTTTAACAATATTGGACCAGCGAAGTAGTTCAATATACTGCATCAGCCGAGAAGATTCACAACAGTAGTTAAATATGCTGCGTCATCCGAGCAGTTTTACAACATTGGATCAGCGAAGTAGTTAAATATACTGCATTAGCCGAGCAGCTTCACAACATTGGACCAGCGAAGTAGTTAAATATACTGCATTAGGCGAGAGCAGTTTCACAACATTGGACCAGCGAAGTAGTTAAATATGCTGCGTCATCCGAGCAGTTTTACAACATTGGATCAGCGAAGTAGTTAAATATACTGCATTAGCCGAGCAGCTTCACAACATTGGACCAGCGAAGTAGTTAAATATACTGCATTAGCCGAGCAGCTTCACAACATTGGACCAGCGAAGTAGTTAAATATACTGCATTAGCCGAGCAGCTTCACAACATTGGACCAGCGAAGTAGTTAAATATACTGCATTAGCCGAGCAGCTTCACAACATTGGACCAGCGAAGTAGTTAAATATACTGCATTAGCCGAGCAGCTTCACAACATTGGATCAGCGAAGTAGTTAAATATACTGCATTAGCCGAGCAGCTTCACAACATTGGACCAGCGAAGTAGTTAAATATACTGCATTAGCCGAGCAGTTTTACAACATTGGATCAGCGAAGTAGTTAAATATACTGCATTAGCCGAGCAGCTTCACAACATTGGACCAGCGGGATCAGCGAAGTAGTTAAATATACTGCATTAGCCGAGCAGCTTCACAACATTGGACCAGCGAAGTAGTTAAATATACTGCATTAGCCGAGCAGTTTTACAACATTGGATCAGCGAAGTAGTTAAATATACTGCATTAGCCGAGCAGCTTCACAACATTGGACCAGCGAAGTAGTTAAATATACTGCATTAGGCGAGAGCAGTTTCACAACATTGGACCAGCGAAGTAGTTAAATATACTGCATTAGGCGAGAGCAGTTTCACAACATTGGACCAGCAAAGTAGTTAAATATACTGCATTAGGCGAGAGCAGTTTCACAACCGTAGTTAAATATACTGCATTAGCCGAGCAGTTTTACAACATTGGATCAGCGAAGTAGTTAAATATACTGCATTAGCCGAGCAGTTTTACAACATTGGATCAGCGAAGTAGTTAAATATACTGCATTAGCCGAGCAGCTTCACAACATTGGACCAGCGAAGTAGTTAAATATACTGCATTAGGCGAGAGCAGTTTCACAACATTGGATCAGCGAAGTAGTTAAATATACTGCATTAGCCGAGCAGTTTCACAACATTGGACCAGCGAAGTAGTTAAATATACTGCATTAGGCGAGAGCAGTTTCACAACATTGGACCAGCGAAGTAGTTAAATATACTGCATTAGGCGAGAGCAGTTTCACAACAGTAGTTAAATATACTGCATTAGCCGAGCAGTTTTACAACATTGGATCAGCGAAGTAGTTAAATATACTGCATTAGCCGAGCAGTTTTACAACATAGGATCAGCGAAGTAGTTAAATATACTGCATTAGCCGAGCAGCTTCACAACATTGGACCAGCGAAGTAGTTAAATATACTGCATTAGGCGAGAGCAGTTTCACAACATTGGATCAGCGAAGTAGTTAAATATACTGCATTAGCCGAGCAGTTTTACAACATTGGATCAGCGAAGTAGTTAAATATACTGCATTAGCCGAGCAGCTTCACAACATTGGACCAGCGAAGTAGTTAAATATACTGCATTAGGCGAGAGCAGTTTCACAACATTGGACCAGCGAGGTAGTTAAATATACTGCATTAGCCGAGAGCAGTTTCACAACATTGGACCAGCGAAGTAGTTAAATATACTGCATTAGGCGAGAGCAGTTTCACAACATTGGACCAGCGAAGTAGTTAAATATACAGCATTAGGCGAGAGCAGTTTCACAACACAGGACCAGCGAAGTAGTTAAATATACTGCATTAGCCGAGCAGCTTCACAACACTGGACCAGCAAAGTAGTTAAATATACTGCATTAGCCGAGCAGTTTTACAACACTGGACCAGCGAAGTAGTTTAATATACTGCATTAGCCGAGCAGCTTCAAAAACAGATGTAGCCCAATGACCTCCCGCAGAAAATCTACCACATCGCCACCGCCTCGGTTAGGCAACAGCGTTGAAACTGTGTGCCTTTGATACATCTGGTGGTCTTACGAAATATGCTGATATATGCATCACGCAGTATATATTTTCGATTTAAATACGCACGTTTTTCAAAAAGGTACTAGGCGACGAAGTTTATTTTTTTCCATGTACTATTTTTAATAACTGATAATCATCTAAAAATGTCGGACTGATGGCGACACATGTATATGGTATTACATAAATCGTATACAATGTTTCAATTTCAGACAAACAATGTAGAAGGCTGAAAATACGCAGTACCCACTTTTTGGCAAAACTTCTGACACCAAGCACGATAACTCCGCCCACTAAAGAGTGACGACATAGGCCCCTCGGCTATCTAACCAACATGAAAGAGAGGTGACGCTTTAATTCTTGCCAAAGAATAAATAACTTCTGAAGAATAAATAACGCCTAGGATATCCTCGGGATTTTCCGTTTACACGCCATTAATGAAGTGATAGCATTCTTTCTGACACGTGCGGTTAAACACCTGGCACATCTGTTAGGTCTCAAGAATGCTTTGAATTTAAAGTTCATATTTATATATTGTTTTGGGGATGTTTTTAAGAAATTATAAGATACATAGAGGATCTGACATGAGTTGTCATTTCATACAAAATTTTATTAAACGAGTCCAGGAATTTGTTATTAAGCGAACCCCTGGCGAGCTTAACAAATTCCTGTATGAGTTTAATAAAATTTTGTATGAAATGACGAGTGTCAGATCCTTTTTATCACATGAATTTTGAAATTTTAAATTTTGAAATTTTGATTTTGAAATTTTGAAATTTTGAAATTTTGAAATTTGAAATTTTGAAATTTTGAATTGAATTTTTCATACTTATTTTTCACAGGTCAATATACAAAATCGCGTTTATCGGCCAAGTGTCCGCCATGCTTGTTTGTAAATACGCGGAGTGATATATAGGACGAGTGATTCGGTCGCCTTGTATTACACATGGTTAATATAAGGAAATACGTAATGGGTATATTACGGAATACAAGCAGTTCCATGTGATAAAAGTAAATATCACATATGTAGAGAAGTATACATATATATCAACACCATTCTGAAGGAAGATAGTCTTCGTTTTGCCTTGAAAGCATTAGGTGATCCCTCTTTAATTCCATTAAGCGATGGGAAAGCTTATATTAGTAGAATTTTATTACGGATATTTAGACAATAAAACATGTTTTAAAAACTTGCTTACTGAATAAATGCGATAACCTGTTTAAAATTACCTGTTATGTTTTAATTTTACAATATGCAAAGTTTTTAAGCCGAAATTAAGGTTTTATTTCATACCCCAGCCAACCCCGTTTTCGCTTCTTGGAGAAGGGGTTGGATGGGGTATGAAAGTTAATACTCGGACCACGTAATGGTATGTGATTTTTCTTACACCAAATAATACATTAATGACGGGAGTTACTTACATCTTTTTTTGTTGAAACCAGGAAAGACGGGGAGCTTGTTGTCTTACTTTCCTGCCCAGTGTCAGCGCCATTTCTTTATAATTTATCAACTTAATACCGTCTCTGTAAAATGGGTAGTTTTTGTCCTTATCCAGCTTAGAAAGCAAGCTGTGAAATCAACAGAAAAGTGTGTTGTTAGCTAATGGTTAGCACACATGTTAAAACAAACATTATATATTGACATTTACTTGATCTTTTCTATTGACAAAAATTGGCGTTAATTTTGAATAAACTTCATTTTTCAACATCCAGTGTGTCTCAATAGAAAATGGCAATTCCCCTCTCTGAAAAACACAGACGGCAATGGACTTTCTTTCAATGTTTGTTTATCATTATCATTCTCCCATGGCACGTTATTTGCTGATATTATAAAGACAGGAAAATAATGCAAATATAAGAACTGATTCGCATTTTTTCGGCGTTTTTACTAACGAGTTTCATAGATATTCCATATATTACCGCCGTTTAAAACTGCATAAATGTTTCTAACAGAGTTTAGGTTGTAAAATCGAACGAAATTTGAACAGTGTCGGAGCAGTTGGGTTGTTATTTTAGGCACAAAAATAAACAATACATTAAAAACATGAACAATAATCTCCAAAATGCAGGCATGGCGATCAAAACGACTGGGGAAGAATTGGCTTACGGTCGAAACGGGTTGTAACCATAAATCGATATATTTATCTAGTATACAAATAGAACTTAAGGGTTTAAAAATCCTAGAAATACTTGGATTCATATATCTCGACTTACAGGGATCGGATTTAGAAATAAAAGCTAAACGCAAACACTTCAAACTGAAGAGGTATCTCCTCCTGCAAATGAATGTCAATGACTCAATGACTTGTCAAGGACTCATTGACTTGGCAGAAGCCAGAACAAAGACATTTATAATAAACCTTTAAGGGCACAAAGTTTCACGCCAGATAAGTTTCAGACTTCAAAGCGACGAGGTTTACATACAATTAGTAGTAAAATGTGAGCGTTTAGTTAACATTTGTATTAAGAAGATAAGGGTAAAGGAAGTACTGCACTAACCACTTAGTATCGGTTTTGAATCAGCAGCCATATGATACCAACAGCGACAACACCGCCTCGCTAAATTTCAGCAGCCTTGGCCCACACGGCAACCTATCCAACAGCAGCCATGTGATACCAAAAGCGACAACACCGCCTCGCTAAATTTCAGCAGCCTTGGCCCACACGGCAACCTATCCAACTTAAAACGTTTGATTGATATCCGTAAACCGTCGACTTTCTTCATTTGTTTTGCTTTGTAATTTTGTCCGAGGCCTTTAAAAACTTAATCAAGTACAATTGTGCAATAAAGATTAAAAAAAATACTACCTTTCAATTGTGGCATCAAGCATTGTGATTTTGATTCGTTTCTGCTTTAAGTTAACGTTTGCAGTGTTTTCCGCAGCTATATGCCCGCTTTTCAGTTTGTTTTGAAGGTCGAATTCACTTTTCAGACTTAAATCCGGATCTTTTTTGATTGGTTGTATACCCAGGGCATTCTGGAATAAGAACATGACACACATTAGTATTGGTGAGATTATATCAGACCTCGTGCCGCTTGAAATATATAATTACCCCATATGCATTCATTCCTAAATTACACAGTTAAAACTGTTCGTCTTGATTTTCTATTTAATAATATAACAGGTTAAAAGAGGTTTAAATTTAAATTTAAAATTTAAAAAGGCTTGCTATTTTCTATGGTAAGCACATTTTCATTCAAGCCTTCCTGGCGCTGTATTGAATATCTTGTTGTTTGTTTGTTTTATGTGATACACACATACTTCCACGATATACAAAATATCTCTAGCGCAGCTTCCTTTACAGATATATACCCGTACGTATCCCAAGAGAGTGTATTTTGATCTGATAAGCTTGTCAAGACTTAACAACTCAATTACTCAACAGTAAGCCGAATCCCAGTTTTGAAGTTAGAAGAAACTAAACTACAAGTTTCGAGTTCATTTGCCTATATCAAAGTGTATTTATGTATGACTGGTATCAGGACCTTAAGACGCATGTTTAGACTGCTTGGGGCGTGAGAGTTGTTGCACCTTATATTACCTCTCATGAACCTACTCAATATAACCAAGTCTGCTACATTTCTCTCCTGTTTGTGCTTGTTTCTTCCATGGGGTCCTTTTGCATTATATTTTGTTATTGATATTCACGCTTAGCCTAGTGTTTGTTCATTGCTGGTTGGCGGCTGTTAAAAGTCGCCCCAACTACAAATCAGTAGTGTTATTACTCACTGGTCCTTTGCGAACATCAAGCCCAATATGTGTGGTTTTAAAGTAGAATACCGCTAAAGCCGGAGATAGTGGCGTTCTAGATGTTGCACTTTATATTACCGCTCATGAACAGACAAAATAAAACCAAGTCCGCTACTGTTCTGTCTTGTTTGTGTTTGTTACTTCCAATGGATCACCTTTTAAATTTGTATTGACATTTATACTAGCGTTTGTTTAATGCTGTTTGGTGGCTGTAAAAAGTCGTCATGACTACACATTAGTAGTGTACTTACTTCTCGTTTGGGGTCATCAAGCCTAATCTGTGTGACTTTAAAGTACAAACCAGCAAAGCAGATGCTAGTGGGCGTGGGAGATGTTGCACTTTTTATTACCTCTCATGACCAGACTCAATAAAACCGAGTCCGCTATTTTTCTCTCTTGGTTGTGTTTGTTGCTTCCAAGGAACCCCCTTTGCAGTATTAATTGTCATACTGGCCTTTGTTTAGTGCTGTGTGGCGGCTGTATAAGGTCGCATCGTCTACATCAGCAGTGTTATAACTTACTGGTCCTTTGTTTAGTGCTGTGTGGCGGCTGTATAAGGTGGCATCGTCTACATACAGCAGTGTTATTACTTACTGGTCCTTTGTTTAGTGCTGTGTGGCGGCTGTATAATGTGGCATCGTCTACATACAGCAGTGTTATTACTTACTAGTCCTTTGGGATCATCAAACCAATCGTTGTGGTTTTAAAAAAAATGCCGCTTAAACAGGTGCTATGGGGCGTCAGAGGTGTTGCACTACATTACCTCTCATGAACAGACTCAGTAAAACCGAGTCTGCTACTTTTCATTGATTTTTGTGATTGTTGCCTCCATGGATCCCTTTTTTCAGTATGTATCGTCAGCAATCACACTTCAGAGATAGCTTTACAGTCAAAACGCAATCGCATATTGGACAAAAACAAAACGTGTGTAGTTTTGAAATTCGACCAACCGAAATGGTTAACTAACACAGCTGAGTTTATCAATACATGTAAGCAAATACTTAACGAACCAGTTGTTGTTTTGTAATTCGACAAAAATAAAAGAAACACTCTAATACAATTTAACATTTAGAAGTATAAAACAATCAAAATAAAAACAAATTTTAGAAATTTTAGAAATTTGATAAACAAAGAAACACAACACTATTTATAGGTGATTGTACTATATCTTCATTTTGTGTTGTTCTAATATCTGCTGAAGTTCCGATTAAAGTTTTACTAAGGGTTGAAATTCCCTATCTAAATCGGATACCCATGATTAATTATGTTGTTTGCATATCATTGACATTGTGTGCACTGACGTCGCCAATTACTATAGTTTTGCATGTTTGCACAATAACGTCATGCAACTGTTGACGTTATTGTCATTGTTGATGCGCGTGACATTTATCTTCTCCTATGTGTAAGATCAGGCTTGCCATCACCCATGTAAAACGCGGATATGCAAGAAAACCCACGTACCTCCACTTTGCCTTGAAGGTATGCAAGACCGGCTTCTAGATGTTTCGGACGTCTGCTATCATGTTCCATCTCTGTCAGGTCGTCGCCGGCAAGCTCCATTAACAGGATCACCGACACAAGTAATGTTACTCCGAGGATGACGGTAACAACCAGTCTTTGCTTATGTTTCATTATTCATCAACAGTCAATCGTGTATCGATGATATGGGTTGTATATGCCTGAGGAGAAATACATATGCTGTTGTTAATATGTTTGTTTAATATTTTCATAATATTCGTTTGATACGGTCTATTATAATTAATTTGATTTTTGTTGTTGTTTTTAATTTAAACCTAAGATAAACCAATTATTGTTTCCTCTGAAATTACAGACTATATTTTCTATTTTGTCAAACAGCTATTGGTCAGACTAAATAATCGAACTGTGTATCACACCGGAACCGGAACGACAACTGATCGTTGTATTTGTTTAAGTCCCTTGACTTTGAACAAATCTAAATGTTCAGTTTAAATAGTGTTTAACGTCATTTTCCAGCACATGTAGTCTATGCATGACGGTCGATCTAGTGGTGGAGGCAGATCACCCACATATTCATGACTGGTTCTACCCAGGGGAAAATGTTAATGTTAGCCTGAAATGACGCAAAACACCATTCATTCATTCAAACAAAGACACGTTCTCACTAACAAGTCGAGCTCCCAGTAGGATTCGGTTTAGAACGAACTATGAAAACATGGAAGCAACATGCGATATTTGATGCATAAAAACAGAATTGTATACAGAATGTTCAATGCTGTAGTTCACTAAAATGTACAATCCTGGTGAATCTGTATATTGCGAGAACAGGTTAGTGCATAGTACGAAAGGTTTAATCAATGACATTTATAAACACACGTTGACGGTGTTTATTCATAAAACTCCGATAATTTCAAAAATGATAATGATAATTAAATGCAAAGAACCATATAATGTAAACGGTAAACAAACTTAAAACAATAATTAACATATAAAATATATAAATAAAACAAATCTTATAAGAAGAATATCAAATAGTGTCTAAATAAATAAACATTATAACAAATAGTTCAATAAAGAATAAATTACATTATGAACTATATAAACGATAATCGCAAAATCTTCCATATATATGATGTTGACCAAACATGTACTGAGCGGGTGGTAACACAAATTTCTAGCCATATATCACAATTTCCTCTCAGTCCAGTGTCAATAACTGCAGTAAAATCAACATCACAAATGTCACTTTATTTAATTTTTTTGTAATTTCTTATGTGATATATCTTAAATATCTCATATACATGTACCACAATTAGTATACCTAAAAACAGTATGTTTGTTTCTTAAATTAATATCCGCGTGTATTCAATTGCGAGAGTAGACGATATCACAATCGCCATCAGCCCGGTGTCATTAACTGCAGTAAAGTAAATAGCAAAAAAGTTAACTTAAATTGTGTTTTTTTATAAAAAAAAAAATAGGTTTTCACGTTTACGGTAAAATTGTATTACATTTATCACCAGGGTCGTTTTCACATTTATGACAAGGGTTTCCACATACGGTAAGTTACACGTTTACGCTAAAATTATATTACATTTATTACAGTTTTCACATTTATGACCGTCTTCACGTTTAGGGGTTCCTACAGGCGTATAGTCAGTGATTACGAATAAATATTCTTTCACTGAGAAAGTGTTGGTGATATAGACGTCTACTCATAGAAATATAATGAAGCTGAATTTACACATGTTATCTCAAATCACCACACAAGGCAACTGTTTTACATAATACAGCAACAGTACATATTAAACAAGAAATTGTAGCACATCTACTGGAAAACATGTTGGACAATTATGAACATAATATTAGTATTTCAGGAGTCAAGCTAGGAGAGAAGGCGAGCACAGTCTGAAATGCGAGTGTATAAAAATTCACAATTATTTTTGATAAAATTCGATGAATGATTAATATATGATATACTAGTAGATCTAGGCCTGCAGCTTTATTTCAAATTAACTTTTTTTTAATTTCGACAGACATGTTTTAATACTTTAATTTTGAGTCATATTTAATTTGCAATCTTCAAAGTATCGGAGAATTTAATATGAATGTCATGAACGGCTCATCAACACATTACAGGTTATTTCGAGCCGCCCTTGAGAGAGGGGAATGATACATGTATAGGCCCATAACCTAACTCTTACCGAAGTTTATTTGTTTTGTACATGACATAAGGTGAATTCTAGTGCATTTTCAAAATATTTGATTGCTAAATCCTTTGATAAGGAGCGAGGCCCTTATCATCCGACAAGCATAGGGTAACACTGCCTGACCGATTTAGGGGTGTCATGGTGTCGGGTGGATGGAGAGCATCTGATGCCCCTTTGTCATTTGGGGATAAGCCAATTCAATTTGTAAGGTATGAGTTGAATGTTGTTTAATGGCTCATCAACACATTATATGTTGTTTGGAGCCAACCGAGAGAGGAGATCACAAATAGGAAACTGGAACCTGGTATACTATAACGAATAGATTATTATAGATAGTTCTTTAACGTGCTCGGGGGATAGACTCCGATACACGAAGCGTCCAAGTTTGCGTCCATATCCGACGGACGAGGCTAGTGAAAAGTGTCTTGCTAAAGAACACAAAGACGAATAACTCAGCGGAAATAGTCAGGCTTGACGCCGAGTTCGCCTGATTTCAAGTTCAGTGGCCACGCCAGCCCCTTTATAAAGTATGAAGCGGTATTTAAAATAATCATGTCAAACATTTTCATGAATTTAAGACCAAACGCTCGTTTGCGCTCGCAATCATCTTGGTGTGTTTGGATGATTGAGACTACAAATATGCGAAAACAATTACGCCTTTTGTGAGATACTCACATCTTGTTAAATTGTTGTTATACACCTCGCTGCCCTCGGCATCATTTTGGCGTTCACATCACCATTTCACCATGTTTACCACACTGTCTGTCGTATGTTATACAATATGAATGTGTAAGGGATTTGCGGCATGTTTAACTCTTGTTTGTGTTTGTTGGGGTGGGGATGGGGTGTTGGGGAGACATGATGCTCCGGATTTTTTTAATGTTAGAATTCATTAGATCTATAAGTACACTGTCACAGATGGATCTGAAAATATACCCATCTCCTTCCCCAGCTTATTATGGCAGTATGTGATATATGATTTTTGTAATGTTTGGCGCCTCGTTTCGGGCGAAGTTTACAATGCGAACATGCCTTGCTTGTTTAAATAGATTTTGCTACTCATGTTTAATTTATACTTCTGAACACATTTTTACCACTGAATAATTTTAATTTTTCTCCGGACTACAGGTATGTATAAGGCCCAATTGACAGCAAAGGCCTCATGTTTAACTCTTATGGGGTGGGGAGTGGGTGTTGGGGAGACATGATGCCCCGGATTTTTTTAATGTTAGAATTCATTAGATCTATAAGTACACTGTCACAGACGGATCTGAAAATACACCCATCTCCTTCCCCAATGTCAGACCGTATAAGGCATTTGTCTAACTTTTACTCGCAAACATTGGGAACCAAGCAATTAGCCCATTTACACGCACATGACGTCATTTTCGAGTGACGGCATGTCTAACGTCACATGATTCTGACAAAAGCACCTCAGAACGCCCAGAATGCACCAGATTGCACCATTGTTTTCAACATTTTCAGTGGGGGCATGCCTCCGGACCCCACTAGCACAATTATGAATCCACATGAATAGAGGGCTAGCTACGCCCCTGACCTCGTCCGGTCTGCTTCAGATTTTCTCAGTACGCCCTATAGTACGCGGATTCAGAACCTTTAGACTTTCATCAATAAGTATATGTTCAAGTTAATGACCTGTAAATTTCTTACTTTTAACTTGTGGGAAGCCGCATGAGACGTCAGGAAGTATAAATTGTGAATAAACAACTGGATTCAGCCGCGTACTCGCGTATAGGCAGCTACGCGCCTGGAGGTAAACTCCGGACATGAAGAACGCGGTCGACACTGTCGTAAAGATGAATAACTTCGGGCTTTCGCTGCGCGAAGCTTATGGGTAATGTAAATGTGTTGTTTTTTTAATTTTAAAGGTAAATATTGAAGGACTTCACACACTTTAAACCACCCAAATGGTTTCTTAATTAAACGTTTTTGATTTCGACTGACATGTTTTAAAAATTTAATTTTGAGTTGTCATATTCAGTAATGCATTTCATTATCAGAGAATTTAATATGAATGTCATTAACGGCTCATCAAAACATTATGGGTTATTTACAGCCGCCCTTGAGAGTGGGGAATGATATATGTAAAGGCCCATACCCTTACTCTTACCGAAGTTTCTTTTTTTTTTACATGACATAATGTGAATTCTAGTGCATTTTCAAAATAGTTAATTGCTAAATCCTGTGATAATGACCCCTGCGAGCTCCTCAAAATCTGACAAGTATATATAGCCTTACACTGCTTGTCGAATGTTAGGGGTGTGATTGTGTGTGTTGGGTCAGATGGAGAGCCTCTGGTTCGCCCTTGTTATTTGGGGATAATCCAATTCAGTCTGTAAGGTATGAACTGAATGTTGTTTAATGGCTCATCAACACATTATAGGTTATTTGTAGCCGTCTGAGAGAGGAGATCACACATAGGAATATCAAACCTGGCATACTATAAAGAATAGATTCTTATATATAGTTCTTTAAACTAACGTGCTTGGATGATAGATCTCCCAGTTTATGTCCCCATCCGACGGACGATGCTAATGAAAAGTGGCTTGCTGGAGAACACAAAGACGAAACTCAGTGGCGATGGTTAGGCTTGAGACCGGGTTCACCAGATTTCAAGTTAAGCGGTTACCCATAGGGCCACGCCAGCCCCTTTATAAATTATGAAGCGGTATTTAAAATATTCCTGTCAACCTTTTAATGAAATTGAGACCAGACGCTCGTTTGAGCTCGCAATCATCTTGTTTTGGCGTTTACAGCACCATTTCACCATGTTTACCACACTGTCATAATGTATGTTATAAAATATGAATTTGTAAGGGATTTGGGGCTCCGCTTCGCGCAGTTTATGGCAGAATGTGATATATGATTTTTTTTAATGTTCGGGGTCTGCCTTCGTGCGAAACATTTAATTAACTTGAAAATACGCCTATTGTCTATATTGATGCCAGTCTGAATCCGCGTACCATACGGAGTGCTGACAAATCTGAAGCTAAACTCCGGACATAAAGAACGCGGTCGATACAATGTCGTAAAGATGAATTATTTGGGGCTTCGCTGCGCGAAACTTACAGTAGGGATAATTTAAATGTGTTGTTTTTTTTAATTTCGGGGCTTTGCGCGAAGCTCTGTGGCTCGTTTGTCGAGCTTTGCTCGTCCGTATTGTTTTCGCGACTTTCATAAAAGTTTGCTTTGTGGATTTTTTTGACTTTTTACGGAACTCGCCGCCATTACTGAAAAAGTGATAACTAGTCGACAACTTCGACGCCGGGCTGCGCCCAGCAAGAATTGTCAAAAAAAGTGCCTACCATTAACACTAATATTCCCTGGTAACAGAGAATGAAAATCTAGAAACAATTATTCCGTTTGCTGTTATAACAAATACAGGAGTTGGATAAAAGTATGCATTGCGTCATGGAAACTTTTATCCAACAAACTTGATAAATATGCACGAAAACAACATCATAAAATTATATGCATCGCACAACGCCACAAAAGTACGTGTATCAAGGTAGCTACCTAAATACGGTATGGTGACGTCGGTTTAGATCGACACCGGTAAGTCGGCCAAACCGCCTCCTGTCCCTTTAAAGCAGATGGCGTGCTTTGTTAAAACGAAAACAATTTGATGTAATTATAGATAACATGCTTCACATAGGGTAACGTCCTTTCACTATAGCTAAATTACGTCTAAATTCCTGCCGTTGAAATTACAGTTCTTATAATGTGTTATATTTATATCAAAATAAGTATTCTGTTGTTGTTGTTTTTTGTTTTTGTTGTTGTTCATTTTTTGTTTGGTTTTTAGTAAAAAAATATGGTAACGTATGATACATGTCCAAATATAAACGTTATTTGAACTCCAAAGCGACAATGGTATTGGAAATATCAAAATTAATGACACCAAATCACGCCTGCATATAATGTTCTAAACAGGCTTCATAGCAAAGTTCTGAAGTAATATTAGCAAAACAATAGTCGATTCCAAGACAAATGCATTCGATTGTAATAAAAGTCATTTCAAGATAAGCTATCTTAAATCCAAAGACTTAGAGCGCTAATTGTTGGTCATTATATGGCTTTCAGAGTGTGAACAGAAACCCTAAATCAAAATGTAGTTAATATGCATAAAGTAGATTTTTGTGTAACAATATAGCTATATGTGATGGGAAAAACAGTTAAAGTTTAAATGTACATGAATCGCTTCACATGTACAAAAACGTATCTTAATTGTTCTTTTTCTTTTTGTATTTATTCGTTCCGTTTAAACTCTCATAGACGCTTCTTGCACTGTCTTTCATAAAATAGTATAGCTTTATGTTATACCTTTAGTTTAATTACCTGCTTTAACATGGACCAAATCCATTTTTATTTACCACAAATAAAATATAAATCTTACCGTTGAACGTTGTATATCCAGATAAGACTCACGACTCAACGTGTAGTGCATACACTACATAAATCACAAACATAACATGGACTCAGTTTGTTACACAGCGTTGAAATCCATGGAGAAATATATTCGTTTCATTCATTACTTTTCCACTTCATTTAATATTGATACGGGAGTTGCATATCTGATCCACCTCATCACTATGCGTATTGCTCAATGGCTAACAAAACAAGACACAACTACCAGTATTGATCACGAAGTTAAATAATGGAAATGTGAAACTCCGTCCTATTTCTGGCAACCCAATCGATAATCAGATACTGTCATACCGTCGCACTTTGCTTTTTCTGCTTTCATTTATAAGCTTTATTTCGATGGGTCCGCGGCAAGCTGTTGTAACTACACAGAAATAAAACACCGAAATATAATAGTTTTATACTAAGCCCTCGATTTATGCTTCATCGATTACGAAATCGGGTATACATCAATCTCGATTTGTTTGTTTGGTGTTAAACGTCTTTTCTTTCCAGAACATTTTAGGCTATGTATGACGGTCGATGTTTAGTGTTGGAGCCAGATCACCCACTTATTATTCCCGGGTAGAATCAGTACTGTACATGTATACCTCCCGGAATCTAAATCACGCTCGACGGCGATTTTTATTTATATTGGGAACAACTGAAGAACTTGTCGGAAAACCATGTGTCTATGTGTTCCACTATCATCTCATTCACTACGCCAACTTGGGAAATATCGCACCCATGTGACGATGATCAAATGAGTGCTCTATCAACTGCGCTTCCTTTATACCAATTGCAGACTCAGAATAAGTTCAGAGGCAAAAATGTAGTTTTTATAAATGGTTAAGGGTATAATCTTGAATGAATTAATCATTTCCCATTTTACTGTGTGTATGCGGAACATTTCCCATTTTACTGTGTGTATGCGGAACATTTCCCATTTTACTGTGTGTATGCGATTTTAAAGGGACACATGGCAATCTTGATTTTTTAAAAACTCACGGCGTCCCGTTAGTTTTCCTCTTAACTTGCATTTGTTCAATCATTAATATTAATTGTTAGAATAGTTCAAAGCAAATTATTTTTGCATATTACTAACTTTTTACAATATCGCACCAGTAATATATTTAAAATTTGGTAAAATGTTGAAGAAAGTTGAAATCTTAATTTTTTATTTAATTATATGCAAGCAGTTTTAAAGTCAAAATGACGCAGGATAACTAAACCGAGGAGCAAATTTTAATGTTTGAAAAAAACTCAAGATTGCCATGTGTCCCTTTAAACGTCGCTGGTAATTGACAAAGTCCATGAAGACCTTTAAATCTTACTTTATATCGTTTTCCCTTTGCTATTATTCCAACAATAACGTGCCTTGGGATATTGATAATGGTAAAAAAAAGTTCAAGAGAGACAACTATCGCCAGTGTCAAGTAAAGGAAAATTCTTTTTTATTGAGACCCAAGTAGCTTCGCCTTCTTGAAAAGTGAAGTTTATACAAAATTGCACGATTTTCGTTTTCAACGGAACGTATCAAGTGAATATAAATAATAATCAATAGCATGATGCTTGACATAAAGTATTGTGGCAGTTTTTGACCGATTCATGTAGCTGCCTATAGAGAGAGACCAAGCGTGACAGTCTAGAAGGAGCTGGATTGGTGTAAAACATGTTTTATATATAAAGATACCCTTTCGCAAGCGATTTTTTGAGTTTTCGTAGAGCAGTCTGAAATAGTTTCGTTAATCATCGGGAGTGGGGGCGGGGTGGGGGAGGTGAGGGTGGGGAGGGGATCCGATTAAATCGTAAATCTCGGATTGTTTGTAAAATCATTGTAAACCCAATCTCATTAAAAGCATACCCTTTATCACCCTACGATTCTCTACACTACTAAGGATATGACAAAACTCCATTCGAGGTCACGTCAGATTGACCTTACGATTAGCCAATCAGATTTCATCCTACAAAATTGCTCGGTATATACTACTTCACTGCGCATGTCGCGTTTTAGTAAAACGCCGTGGAGCAGTCTACGCTCGGTATTGAAAGAGACAATGTCCGTGACTTTTAGCTTATAAAACACAAAATAATTGCTTTGATAAACATAATACACCAACCATTATTGAATATTTACTGGGGGAAAAAAAGAAAAGATTATTTGACGGAAGTTAATAGCAATTGTAACTCCAAACCGTGATATATTAAACGATAATTCACAGTAAACGATGTTTTATTTCTTAAATAAGAGTAGGGAACGGTTCCCGGATTCCTATGTATCCTTCCCCTCCCTCTGGGGCGGCTCTAAATAACCTATACTGTGTTGATGAGCCGTTAAACAACATTCAATTCAATTTATTCAATGCAATGTGTGATTGTACAGAATACACATACTTAGTAATATTTTCTAATAAAAATTACCATTGATCGCGTTATTATGCGAAACTAAACCACTTTGGGTGGTTTCCGTGTTGAATTTATCTTTGTGCGTATACCATATGATTTTCCGTTAAAACGGACAAATTTTGTATGGAATGTTGACGGAATGTTGACGATGACTTTACTATTCATACATATCTATATTTGCTTTCTCTCAAAATACCAAAAATAAATATAACATTTGTCACAAAATGTCACGGGTAGAGCGTACTGGTCGTATATAGCTCTTGTATCGGTTACACCCAAAATCTATTGTTCGAGTTGAAACAATTTCACAATATTCATGATCTATTCATGTAACACGTAAAAGCGTGCACATTTTAAGTGGCCGCCAGAGAGGCCGTGTCATAAGTTTAGTTTTGTGCTAATGCATGTAAACGTATAGGTATATTTTCCTTAAACGGCAAAATTGTATAAGGGGCCTGTCGTGTAGATTCAATACTGTAGATTTAGCCACGTTTGTCACGGACTGAACGGGGGAAA
>JAWPHD010016563.1:0-49168 GCA_037043455.1 Cyrtodaria siliqua
TCTATAAAACATTAATCGTCTGATTTGTTTTTATAGATTTACATCAAAACAATAAACTGGTCAAGTAGATAACAGTTTTGAATAAGGTCTTGGTTGATGAGCGGAGGAAATAACTGATATATTTGGCAAAATAGTTCAAATTGTGATACAAGCATGAAAGTTGGTGGAATGATCCTCTAGAGTGTTCTGATCATGCTAAGAACCACTTCATTTTCACCTTATTTCAAAATGTCCTCCAAAATAGCCTAAAAGTTCAAAAAATGCTACCGTATTATGCAGAAACTGGTAGTAAACCGTTATTGTATAATGGGTTGTTTATATACTAAAGAAAGGCTATTATCGTTTCAAACAGTTTCTTATTCAAATAATAATCGTATATATCAATATATATGTGATTACAATGATAAGAATGATCAGACTAGACAGACTAGACCAAACATTAAAGGTTTCTTTCATATAAAAAAGAACGAGTTCGGGCGAATGTTTACATTCAAATAAAATTATTGATTGTATCACCCATACATATTACGAAGCTATTCTTTAAAATCCCTAACACGCCATCAGCAGGCATATTTTACAACATATGTACACTGTTTCAAAACCTACATATATATATATATATATATATATATATATAACTTACATATTTTGAGAATCCAGACTCTATCGACATAATATAAACGGCTTTAACCAGCCAGGCAAAACCCCAAAACTAGAGCGCCTAATTCATTCTACACATAATTCAATCACGGGTTTAAGAACCCGTGAATAAACCTATACTTTTAATCGGCACATTTATATTATAATATGACCTGAACACCTGCAGGGGCGTAGCAAGGTTAAATTTAATGTGCAGAGCCATTTATCATTTGATCACCAACGGTGCAAGTTTATTAGGTTATGGTCTCAACGTCATTTTTTAAACTATTCAAAATCCTGCATTCTGGAGTACCGTAAAATTACGTTGTAAAAGTGCAATCAATATTGCCTTTAAATGTAATAGTCGTATTGTCATCATGTTTCTCAGTGGGGAAAATAAACTATATAGATTAGCACTGCAAAACCTTAACACAGAAATTGTTGTTTGTGTGTGTGGGTGGCATATTTGAATAACAATACACTGCATTGCAAATACACTATTGTCGGTTTGATTATTTATTATAGAACTGAAATGAGATATTTTAACATTCATGTGCAGGCCTGCCTATATAGGGCCTACGCATAGCTATACGCGCATGACCTGGAGTTTAGATAAGCGATTTTTATTAGTTATAGAATGTCCAACGAGGCAATCTGGAAGGTACTATGTAATGTACTGAAATAAAATGGCTGGATAACTGTCCCCTCTGAAGCACCTATCGAATCAAATGATACGGCCGAATCGTTTATATCTGATTCAAATGTTTCAAAAAATATTTTAAGAAAACCAGATAACTGAATGTGACTTTTACAAGCTGAAGGTAAATATGTATGCCAGCCATACATTGAGATTGCGATAAAAATAGTTTACTGTATACCATTTAAAGAAGGTCCACAATTTCAGCTATGGAATCAGGTCCTGGATTTTTAAGTACTTTTTTTCGGTACTCTGTGCACTCTATAGAGAAAAATATTCAATTAGACAAAAAGTGTACTTCAGAAGTCATCCTCTACGTGTTTGCCCTTGGTCATGCTGGACGGCTTCCAATTCGTTTGATTGATCGGAAACTTGAGTATCCAGTGAGTGCAGATAAATTAATATAGAGAACATTTCCGAGCATAACCGAAGAACATGTTTTCAGCAATCTATTAACCAGGTTCATGAATAAAAGAAAATGCGAGTAAAGGGAGATACTTAGGAAATATGGTTGGCCGATAATCTGTTTTAAGGAGATGGATGGCTTCAGTTACAAAAAATGTGTAGCCTTGTAAAACAGTTGGGATTCATTATGGTGAAAGTGAAATTTCCTTATCCAAATAAAATATAGAGGATACATTTAAAGAATGGAAGGAGATACATTCCTTGATGATTTCTAGCAGCATTTTAATAGTGATCAGACATGGGTTGTAGATAAATGAGCAGCAGACTGTTATGCATCAATAAGTACTTTTGGTTCAAAGCAATACATAACTTCTTTGCATGTTGCTTTAAGACAATAAACTAACTCCTTCGCATGTTGGTTCAAGACAATAACATATCTGCTTGCATGTCTCATGAGGATTCTGAGACTGACTGATTCAGCTACACACTTATGTCTTTCAAGCAAGTCCGGAACACCAACAGTTGTGTATCAATGTAAATAAAATGACTGAAATCTCTTTTTAGTTCATGTCGAACTCGGCAGTGCGATATCGGAGAGTTCTTTCGAGCATGAAAATCAGAAAATTCCACCTAAAAGGAAATAAGATCTATTGAGACCAACGCTTGAGTCGAACTGTCGAAAATAAAAAGATCTACGTCGCAATTGACAAATGTTTGAGTGATACTTCGAAAAGTTAAGCAGTACAAGGGATATCAGAGGTTCATGTATAAGGACAAATGGTTCAGATTCAAGCAAAGTGCCGGCTAACTGTCAAAACATTTTACGATTATCTCGAAATAAAACTGAATTGTTTTTTTAATCGAAAAATCAGTCGTAGGCATGATTTAAAAGCCAATTGTTGTAACAGCAGATAAAAAACAAACAGTTCATGTGTCTATTGAGAAAGATAAACGTGCGCCATGTAACCACGTAGGTGCTCACACACAAATAAGTATACGTGGAAAACATAAATTCAAGAACGGGTGTAGGGAAATTATAATGTCAGGCTCTGACACTGACGTGGTTGCCATCAAAACGCCCTAAAAACGTTGGCATATATCAGCTTTGGATTGCCTATAGAAGAGGGAAGGATTTAAAATGGTATGAATACATTACATCGTGCTCCAGTTATGTCCAAAGACCGGAGCATTTTCTTTATTTCATGCCTTCACATGCTGCTAAAACGGCAACCTTTCACGGGAAAGGGGAAGTATGCATGGCAAACTTGAAACTGCGACAGAAAATGTTGTAAACCTCAGCAACATGCCTGGTATTGATGAATCAGATTATGATGCTTTAGGTGAAATTTCATGTGTTATGTATAATAAATCAAGCAGTACACGGATGGTAAATGAAGCCATTATACAAAACAACTCTTGAAATTACGCATTTCCTTAAACAAGCTACATTAATACATCATGCATATCGATGTGGCTATCAAGCAGGATGTGAATGGTCTCAGTCAGGTATGCACCTGTGTGGTGGTCCTACGGCGGGGGAGGTGGTGGGGCGGGCATACCCGGGGGTTATTAAACAACTTGTTGTAAAATTCCCATCACTAGAGGCAAGATTTATGTATAATTCTCCATGTTTGTGTATGATTTCCTACCACGGGGAATAGTTTTTTGTCTAATCCCCGGGGAATGTCCTGCCGCCCCCAACCCTAGGTAGAGTAAAAGATTGATAGGTGCAGGTGCATACTACTAAATATCAGTTATACCTTATTCGTCTTAATGGGTCTGCACATATGCTGGTGACCACTGGAACCGTATTGGACAACTCTCTTCCTCGTTTCAACTATATGTCAAGCATTTCGGCAATGTTGTTGTAAGAAAAGAAACCGTACATGCAGCAGTTGCAAACCGCTATCGTGCTACTTTGGCGTGTACAGCGCCATATAACTATGCGTGGCAATTTGAACAGAATACAAATTTGAAACTAGTTTATCAGGACTAAAATAACTATAAAAGTAGATATACCATCCGAAGAAGAAATGTAGCATTCACAGAACACAATAAACAAAATCATACATTAAAAACAAACAACAATTATAAGGGAAAATAGAAGCAAAGCATGCGGCACTACAACCATAACAGGGTTGATAATATGGGTACGGCCCTAGCACAGTCAGTAGAAAAAAAACGCCGCTGGAAGATAGTATCAGTCCAAACTTAAGTTTAAGATCATACAAAATAAAAAAGTCTAAAATATGTCAATATTGGTAGTATTTTCGAATTTCTATGGGAGTTTTGTGGGTGGGTATTGATTTAATTAGCAAAGAGTAAGTAGGTGTGTTCCGTTAATAAGTACATGCGGATATCATTATGCATATGTTAAATACGTTTATAACCACAATTATATGAATACCCGAACATCTGATAACCACTACAGAATGTAAAGCATAGATTGAACATATAGTTTGTGGTGGGTATGGTCATATTTGTATTTTGAATAAATGCATAATCATGCCGAAATATTTGCAAAAATGATTGTTGGTTTTATAGTCGAAGCCAAACTATAGTGAATGGGAGAAAGTATTAGTTTAATATACAGCTGTATCTTATATTTACAGTATTTTGGTCGCCATCTTGGATATTTGGTGGCCTTCTTGAAAATAATCGAAATTGAATTGGCTCAGGTTATTTTTCATTTGAATATAATATTTGTAGGCACTGTGCAAAATATCATACTTGTATCACACTCTGAACTATCTTCTGGTTATTTTCTCCGCTAATATCCGTTCTGTTAAATTATAATGATGAACTACTAGAAAAACCAATTAAGCTATATCACTTCTATTTAAATTATAATTTATTTATCCCGGGTTTAGAAACGTGCTATGGAGAGGAAGTAATGAACAGTTTCTTTAGTTTTTCGAAACTGTAATACGTGGTTTTCGTTCTGACCCATTAGACGTTTATTTTAGACGCGATTCAGAACGAGGCGCAACGCGGTAATTAATAGTTACTGGTTCTCTAAGAGTATCTGCGCAGATGTTTTGCAGTTTGTCAGTACATGAAGTAGACTTCAGTTCAGAGCAAGAGTAACACTGTTTAATTAGTTTTTATTTTTGACAACTTTGAAGTAATTGATAAAGTCCAAAACAAACAAACATATTCACAAATGCGTTAATAACTTGTGTTAATTCAATATTCTCACCATTATTTGATGTAACCTAAGCATAGTTTCTAGTAAGGTTCATAATACTTCAACTAAAGTAGATAAATGCAAGCTTTACACATTGTTTAAGAATTAATTTGCAAATCAAATGTATGCACATATTAACACAATGAATAAATAAATAAATAAGTTACATTAAATGACATAACTTACAAACACTTTGGACTAATATAAAACAATATATCGTGATATATGTATATATCGTGATATATGTAGTTACTGTATTTCATTATTTTATTTAGATTAAAGTTGAAAGTAATCAGATTATCATATTTTATACTATTTAAAGGGTCAGTTTAAAGGGTCAGCTAAAACACTCCGTTTATAGATCCACCAACAAGGAATTGGTGTTTTCAAATCTTGACATTAACTTATAAAATCGAGAAACACAACGACCTCGTATTATAAGTTAGGACATTTGGTGAAAACAAAAGGTGAAATATATAGCGTGTCTTTTGAGCATACATTCTGAAATATATGTATATAATATACAATCTGTTCAAATATTACACTTATTGGTCGTCCCGTTTTGTCACAGTAGCCAATTATACATCATAGCGCACACGCTCCGAGTTTCGCCCTTTTAGAAGTGTCACGAGACCTCTGACGTCATTGGTACTAAGCGAGTTAGCGGCTCCGCATTAAGTCTGCATTGTCTATGTAGGATTGCATGTTATGGTACGTGTAAAAAATGCTGTGTGCTTTTGCTGTGTGCAAACGTGTTCATACAAAAGGACAATATAATAATATCAGTTTCTTTCGTGTTCTAAATCATGTTAATGATACCAACAATATTACAAAAATTAGAAGTGCCTAATCTCCGAGCAAGTTTTATTCGCCGATTCAACCGGCGTTGAGGAGTAAATTAATAAATGAGGTAACATAATAGTTTTTGTTCTGTTATCTTAGCACTTCATCGGGTATACGTATGCTAAATTGTAGAAAGGTATATAGTCTTAGATCTTTATATACACCGTGATTGTTTAGCTGTTGAATTAGAAGCATGCGTCCTTACATGAATCAGTCAAGAGCTGACGGCGCTAATATAATGTATCCATCTTTTTCAAAGGATTGCTAAATAAGGTTCAGCATATAGATTTAAATGAATCCGGTGAAAGAAACACTGTGTCTTTGTAGGTTTATTTATTTTTTAACTATATACCCTCTTCTGCCATATTCTGCCAATAGTGTTATAGATCTATATCTATTTATATATCGCCGTCCGTCTACATATATCGGTCTCTGGATTAAAAAAAAAATATGACAAAATACATGGCAGAAAATTAATAATGTTACTAGCTATAATATTAGTTCAGTAATGTTTTATGGCAAAACAGTAACGGCTCTTAGCTCATGCAATAAGTAAAATAAGTGCCTTATAATTAATAAGATATACTTTTTATATTATGATAAATTTGATCTGTTGGGTCTGTTTGTTTCGATCTCTACATGTACATAATACATAATATCGTGCTCATAATACATTTGGCTATATTATTTAGATCATAGTATGTTTATCTCTTTGTTCGCGATAAACTAGTTTCCCATGCATCATATATCCGTCTTGTGCAGTACGCGGCTCGCCGCGGCTCGCCGCGGCGGTATTACACCGCTCACGGAATTGCAATAAACAGAAAATGTGTCATAAAACTATGTTTCCCTCAATGGTGCGTGCATTTTTCATATACCGACGTATGTACCCTAATTAGTTGATAAATCGGTTTGTGGTATATTGTTAGTTAGGGGCACGTGGAGAGCGTGTCATACTGCAAATCCAAATCTAATACGTGCCACTCCTCGAGTGTTTTGATCACCAGGTTGAGGGTACTTATGGCATATATAAACTCCCTGGTACTACAGAAATTAGATGCTGTGTCATTTATTATTTTTTTTTTATTTTATTTTATTTTTGTATCAATTATGTGAAAAATAAACACGTACTAAATTATTTTTTTTCAATGTCTACTTTTACAAAAGTAAAGTCCTTATTATCTGACGCTCGTATTAATGCACAAGATTAGACCATGTCCATGCATTCGGAATATACTGCATTTCGCGCTTAGTGTACATTACTCAACTTGTATAATCGGTCACCCAGGTTTTTTGTAAAATAACACGAATACTAAAAGCTCGAAATCACCGATACACTTACCAATATTTTGTTAAGTTTATCAACAATGTAATCTGCAAAAAAGATTTCAGTTTACATTGTTAATAAACTTAATAAAATATTGGTAAGTGTTTCGGTGATTTCCAGCTGGCTTTTAGTATTTGTGTTATTTTCAAAAAACCTGGGTTACCGATTATAAAAGTTGAGTAGTGTATATGTACCAAGATATGCGGTGTTGCCGGTGACTGTCAGAATTTCGATAAAAACAGTTTAATTCCGACATTTTCATACATACACACTATACTGTTTTTGCGTGCTTTCCCTATGTACCAATGGCTTTTTGTTCCCAATGACGTCACTCTCGGTTATACGAGGAAGAGTTTTCCCCCTTAGATTTTTTCGATTTTTTAGCAAGGCCTGTTCGCCTTTTCGATTTTTATCTTTAAAAACATATTTTCACTAAACATACATCAATAGCATAGTAAACATCGTATTTATAATGATAGGTAATAATTAAAAACATATCAACAGCGGATTTGTTGATTTAGGACAATGTTCATCTTTAATTGAACAACATTGTGTCTGGTGATTTTGTTAATTGAACAACATTGTGTCTGGTGCGCCCCGATTTTATTTCCGTACAATGCAACGGAAACACGCCATAGTTTAATAAGTATATGAAACCTTTACAGGATCTCGAAGAATCTTGTAATTTATGGATTCAAAACCAATCTGCTTATGCTTTGTGTTGTTTTTGATAGTTTTTGGACTTGTCCTTAAAATTTGTCTCAGCTAGTCTCTGTAGGATTTACTCCGGCTGCATGCCTTTTACCTGAGAATATAAACAAATGCCTCAGTAACGTTATTTCCCGTAAACGCTATACTTTAGCTTTTCTAAGACTCAGTGTGAGTATGATCTGAGTGTAAACGTGTCTAGCCTATGTTATTAATATGCATGCCAGTTTATTTTTTTATCATTTAATAGTTTATCAGCTCTATATGTGTTAAATTTTTCATTGTCAATGTAGATATAAAAATTATAAAAATCGAACAGGAAAAGTAGCATTCAAGGACGACAGTCAACCACAAACAAACACAGAAACAATGAACAACTTTAAAGATAAATACAAGTCCAAAAAAAGACAACACAAACACAAAATGCTTGAAAATAGGGCTACCGCCTTGGAACGGTCTGAGGCAAAAAAAGGCCGCTTGGGCTTGGGGTTTAAACCAGGTTCTATGGTGCACCAAACCTCACACTTACCCTCCTGTCATCCCAAAAAAACGGGACAGTGTAAATAAAGAAATCCCCGCCATGAACTATTCTCTAACCAACAAGGCAGCATTAATAGGCAATATCAGTAAAACACAAAGATGCTCATGTATATATAAATACAAAAAAACGATAGCCTAGAAAGCCACAACGAAGGTACGACAAGACTAGACTGCAGACAAACATCAAACGTCACCGTCCTTTTGGGCTTTAGCTAGACGTCATCATAGGCTCCACAGCCTGTCCGGTCATCACACAATTAAAGAGGAAAGCATAATGGCGAACTGTAAATGGGTCCACCACCAAGCATGCAGTGCGTTACAAAATGACAGTCAAAACCTCTTTTGATAAACCTTCTAACAAATTTAACAAAGTGATCATGACCAAGAATCTTACGAAGTTTGTAAATCCCGTCACCATAGAAGTCACGTTGTGATGGTCCTTGTCGCAGAAGAGTTCTCAAATAACTTTTATATTTGGAAAGAAGAACAGGGTTACGATACTACAGTTTTTGTTTATGGTAACGGTAGCCCTGATGGAGTAGCTTTTCAGTTATACAAAGGTTAGGAATATTAAAGTTCTCAACTCGAGTACAAGCACTAGAAAAACGAATAAGTTGAGACACTTAACCATAAGAAGTTGCTCGGGTAACATTCCCATCTAAATGGGGATAATTAACAATATCAAAATTAAAATCATCTCTCTTGTCATATATTTTGCTAATTATTTCTCCATTTTCAATGGAGAGATGTAAATCGAGAAAAGAAGAGTTAGAATCAGAAATATTTGCTCTGTTAACTTGAAGTTCTGTAGGGTATATCTTATTAACCGTAGTAGAAAAGAAAGGTCTGTCAATGTTCAATATGTCATCCAGATACCGAGAGGTGTCATTAAAGGCTTCAATAACATCTGCCTGGGTATCTAGTGTAAGACTCAACATGAAATATCTTTCATAACAACATAAAAAGAAATCTGCGACAAGGAGTGCACAGTTCGTACCCAAATGATACCAACAATTTTTTATCATTTACGGTAGTTCCATACCTGACGAAAATATTATCTAATAGGAACTGAACTGAATATTGTTTAACGGCTCATCAACACAGTATAGGTTATTTAGAGCCGCCCCAGAGAGAGGGGAAGGATACATAGGAATCCGGGAACCTGCCCTACTCTTATTATCGAATAGATTCCTATGGTTCTTTAACGTGCTCGGATGATAGACCGGGACCGCCCGGTTAACGTCCCCATCCGACGGACGAGGCTAAGGTAAAGTGTCTTGCCCAAGAACACACCGACGGAACTCAGTGGCACCACGGAGGATTGAACCCGGGGCCTCCGGTTACAAATCCGCCGCGCTACCGACTGCGCCACGCCAGCCCCCTTATCTAATAGGAAGGTGAGTGCTTAACAAACTTTTTGGCAAGTCCACATAGTGTAATTGTCTAATTTTCCGTTAGTAAAAAACGCTTTAATATTATTACAGGCCAAAAATGTAGTTTTTTCTCTAGCGAAAGTTTTTTGAATAAGAGTAATAAGCTTGTCTTTGATAAGGTGATGTGGTAAGGATGTATATAGTGAAGAGACGTCATAAGTGCTTATAGATGAAACTTGATGGTATTTGCAAATTTTATCAAAAACGTCTCCTGAATTATAAATAGACCAAAATAAATTAATCCCAGAGTCTTCATAAGTTTTATCACATTATTGTTTAACGTGATCTTTAACGTCAGTAAGACAAGAAGACGTTTATAGTGGTGCAGGCACTAGAATACGAAATAAAGCGGGCCTTATATGGATGTTTATGTAATTTAGGAATCCAGTACATAGTTGGCAGTTTGTTCTGCTTTTCGTCTACCCCAGCCTTGACAGTAGTGCACCGAGTGATATGTGTAGAAACAACATCATCCTCAGTAGATTGAACTGGAGTATACGAATTAGTGCTACCGAGTTCCAGAGATAAAACACTGACGTAATGTAGGCGTCAAACAATAATTACATTATTAGATGCTTTATCAGCAGGAACTAAAACAAATTTATTAAGAAATTCTTAAATTCCCGATTTTAAATTACGAAAGGAAAACCTAGGTCTCGGAGGAAGTAAAGAGGGGTTAGCATTATAAAAGTTAATAAGTGTATATATGACTTTTTCCAAGTAGAAAGAGAGTTTGGGTCCGCATGTTCTCTACGACACCATTTTATACTAAATTCCTCAATGGATTGGGCGATCTGAGCACGACAGGCATTACAATCGATAGTTGAGGGTAATCTATACTTAGGACCTTTAGAAAACAGATGCCTAATACGTTTATCAACAATATCAAAATTACGAGTGTTGACATGACCTGCTGGAGCATAGCAACATTTTGATGTGCTACATTCACATTCCTTATGAGTGTTATTTACTATATCAAGGTCAGAAATAATTTGTTTTGTAGTTGAAAATAATATTTCTAATAGGTTTTTATACTTATAACAAATTACAGGACTTTCGGAATTTTTGAAATATTTAGGGATAAAATCAACTACATGATTATCTCGAAAAATACTAGGCATGTCAATGAAATCAATAACCCTTATTAAGATATAGTATTATTAGAAAATGCCTGACGTGATCAGACTCTTTGTCAATTTGGTGTCGGAGAATATGTTGCGTGTAGCTTTGAATTATGAAAGCAGTGTTATATATGGGATAAGTTTATTATTAGTTTATTATTATCATTTAGCCTCTTCATTTCGAGGAGTGTAATTGATGATGTTAACTGTCAATATTCTAATTTTGCATGCCAAATTATTTTATTATCATATATCATTTTTAAATGTGTAACATGTGCCTAAATCAAATGGTATTGTGTTATTTAAATTGCTATATTGCCCGTTGTTATTGTATGTCGGTCAATAGCTATTCATAGCTAATGTTTGTGTATATATGCCATACCGACTTTAAATAAGGCTTTGTATCTTGAGAGTATGATAAAGTTGTATGTTGGTATAATATAACAATGGATAGGAACAGAACGACGATATGAACAACAAGACTCCAAGTATCACCAAACATTGTTTCGCCCCACCCTCTCCCACACCCACACATATATTTCGGTTCTTAACAACCCCAAAATCTAAAGTTTGTAGTTGTTAAATGACTGTAGTAAGAATTAAAAACAAACTGCTATCTGGTCGATCAAAATACTGTAGGTATTGTATTCGTCGTAATTGCCACGTATACAGCGTCCCGATTTACAATAAAAACGCCCCTAGTCAAAACGTCCCCTTGCCAAAAAATCCCTCTTTTTTGTTAAAAAAATCTCATACTATTACTTTGCACTCAAAGCGTCATCTAGTCGAAACGTTTTCCTGTTTATCGCTATATATTTATAAATGCTTCCGGGTGAACTCGTACTCAGTTTTATACTGTTTTGATTCTGTGAATGTTTAATTTATTATTGACATTTTTTTCGAAAATTTAGATGCCTTCAAATTTCTTCTCTCCTAATACGTGTTTAGTTTAATCTACATCTTCAAGCTCCTGAAGCTATGTCCGTGGTCTACAGACCAAGAATCACCAAGCCGTAGTTCACGACCAGATGAAACGCTTTAACGGACAATAACAGTAGCAGCAGTAGCTGCAGTAGTAGCAGCAACAATAACAACATGTTTGAACTGTAAATTGTAATCTGGTATGAAAAATTGAACACATATAGGAGCCTGTTGTTAATGATTATTTGTTATGCTATAAAATGTGAAATAAAAATCATAAAATAGACAATTTTCTTTTCTCCTAATAATTGTCCCCTGCTAAACTTATTTTATTCTACCTGGGGACAATCAATCACTTGTATAAATATACTGATAATTACAGTCGAAACGTCCCCTAGTCAAACTTCCTCCTTTAAAAAAAATATTTTACCAATTTAAATATAATAGCAAATCAATAGATACATTAACTATTTGCCAAATAAAATAATATTATTAACATTATTAAAAATATATAAGAACCATTATTCCTGTAATTGTTAAATAGGGATTTTTTTTGGACGCTTTGACAATTTAAAAATACAGAAAGGTGACATTTTGGCCAATTTGGGGACGTTTTGACCTGGGGGCGTTTCGACTTGGGAACGTTTTGACTGACATCCAAAGTCCCTAGTTTCGAATCCATAACTTTAAGGAAAATAGCTGAGGCTCCCTCTAGAAAAAGAAATATAAACAAGTAAAATAAATCATAGTTTAAATGTACTTTTCTAGTATGTTATCATTATAATTTAACAGGACGGATTTCAACAAAGTCCATCTTTTGCATTTCAAAATTGTTGTTTACTTGACCAGTTCAATATTTCGTTGTAAAACATAAAAAAATAAAAAAATAAAAATAAGACAATTAATGTTTTATAGACTAACACGTTTGAATCGTAAACTTAACAAGCATCATCTTGACCTCCCAGACTAATTATATAGGCCTACATTTTCTGAAACGGCTTCCAATGTTCTGTTCTATATCTTTGTTGCATAGGTCCCACCAGTGTTCGATAGAATCTATCGTTGCGATATCATCGTCATAATTATGCGATATTTCTGTAAAAACATCAGTTAAACTCATTATGCTTTTGCGGATATTTGTATATTATGTCGGTAAACAATTCTTTCTCTTAACTGGAAGCTCTGAAATGAGCATTTGTACAAAATAGTGAACAATGCAAGTAAACGATATCGTCGCCAATAGCATTTTCCCGAAAACTGTACTCGATTCTCCATCAAAAGTAATAAACTTTATTTAAAGATAGACATAGCACATTAAGCGTTTTTGATTTCATCTTTTTGCGCTATATTTTATTAGAATCCGTTCCGCGGTTACGAAGTAATCAAACAAAAATTACCTCGAAGTGAGCTAATTTTCTTCACTTTCTGCCATTTTGAAACCATGTGATCTGATATTTGTCGCGCGAGCGCGTTACAGCCACGTAACGTAGTTGTCGTCATGTCATGTAAACAACAAAACGACGTCATGATAGCCCTTACAGGCTGCATACAGCTAAATATAGCCTGGCTTAAGCCCCGCCTTTTGTTGAGTACGATTCAGTACAGAAGTGAAAGTTCACAGAGGTCAGCAGATATAACTTTGAAATATTCAATATGCATTTTCAGGAAGGATAAACTATAGGTAAAATAATCCCCATCAGCTTGGATCATTAAATTAAATAAAAAAATATTTTTTCATGTTTTTGAAAATTTAACATCCATTGAAACTGCATGTCAATATTCAGTGCGGATTCAATAGTGTTTGTAAACACAGACATGTGCAGAGAGGTGGAGCTGAAAAAGTTGTATTTTTCACACTTTCAAAGGCTTTGTGATGGAAATATCTATGAAATAAGGTAATTTAAAGAAAATCTGATGTATAATTCTTGAGATATTAGCTGACAGATGCCACAGGAGGTCTATGGGAAATTATATGTGCCGGATTTTCTTTCTTTTCCAGATTTGGTGGCATTTGGCGTACATAATGTTCCTGAAATTTTAGGGAGAATTGATGATATAGTGTTCATATTTTGCTGTTTATATGTCAATACAAAGAGATATTATTATATGTTTTACAACATTACTAGTAGTTATCTTATATTCATGACGAAACAAGCATGATATATACAGTATACAGTTATTTCATGGGTATTTTGGGTATAGCGGAAAGATTCAAAGGATCAAATCAATGTAAACAAACATCACAATACCTGAATTGGGCCCGGATTGGACTCGATCCCACCCATTAGTAACAACATCCTAATGAAACCTAACACACCGACAACAAGAAGGGTTAAAATATCGAAAAGAAATGTCTTAGAACGGAAACCGCCGATTCGCCGGCGATTCGTCAATCTCCACGCAGGGTTATCGTTCCTTTCACTCACATCTTTCTCTGCTAACTACTGAATTACAAGATTTTGGTAAAACCTGTTAAATTGGAATATGTTTGCCTGAAACTTATTTATTTCTTGTGTAAATATAATTTTCAGAATACCTCCAGATAAGATGTTGCAAGATTTCAAATAATCAAATATTCTACCCTCAATTTTTGAAGTCAGTAGTTGAAATTCCAAATAATTCTCAAATGAAATGGCAAACAGATTTGGAATGCGCATTGACTAGTGAAGATTGGGCAATTCTATATACGCAACCTTTCCGTATAACAGATGACTCATATCTTCAATCCTTACAATTTAAAATTAGTCATCGAATTATTTTCACAAATGCAAGATTATATAAATGTGGAATGTCTGAAACTGAACTTTGCACATTTTGTAATAATTCCAAAGAAACATTGTTGCATTTATTTTATGAATATATGTCAGCCAAGAACATATCAATAAAGTTGTTTAGTGATTTATATGAAAAATGCAATATTTCAATAGAATTAAAACCGGAGTCCATTTTTCTTGGCACACCATGCTCAACAGATATTGATTATATATTGTATCTAGTTGTGCTCATCTATAAGAAGTATGTCTATTCTTGCAAACTGAGAAAATGTCTACCTAACTATACGATATTTTTTAGAACAAGTGAAAAGTTACAGAGCTATAGAACTATTCTCAACATATATGTACCCCTTATACAAATCTAATGCAATTAAATCAAGGTGGAATGCAGTTCAAAATATGTTGTGATATAAGCTATTTAAAATGTTTGTGATACATTAGTTCTAATGTTTTTATTTACAACTGGAAGGAAGTTAAATCCATTCCACATATTTAGTGAAGTTATAATTTACTATAGGAGCAGGTAGACAATAATGCATCCATATATGTACGGTATATAAATGTTTGTACACTTGATATTCAAATAAAATGTTAAAAACAACAACAAAAAAAAGAAAAAAGATTTCAAATAATGAACGAAAACAATTGAGTTTTAATCGGGACTATTTTACTACAAAACTAATACGTACTTAGTTCTCCTCAGTCGATACGCATACATTTCAAACCAAAGCTCAAAAGCAGAAAATAACTTTTTTGAATAATCACGTGACCTAACCGTTCGCCCTACTTCCTTTGACGTTGGCAGAGTCAAATGAGGAACGAGTGTACTCTGGGTACGTATCGATGTCAACCATCTTGAATGGAAACGGTATAAAAGACGGCGCTCTGTCATTTATGGCGCTCGGACGATTTTCGAACAGGGTACCTTAACTAGACCATACGAAACGTATTGCCTCGGTATTTGTACGTAAAAAGCTCGACATTTCTAAGTTTTTACATTGTAATAGATTTATTTGATTCTATTTCATTTTTTATTTTATTTTATTTCTTTATTTTTTCATTTGTCACTTTTCAAATGCCTCAGCGTAGTTAAACCACTGCGTTAGACAAACGATAGGGTACCGCAGAACGTCGTATCCTATCATTTTATCCAATTCGTTAGTCACTCATCTAAGATCGTCTCTATTTATATAACCTTTTACCATTTTGCTATAAGAGACTGTTGTTAGTTGTTATAATGGTTCACCATGCCGTTTTAGTCATATCCAACTGAGTGTGAAAATATAATATGTATATTTAGTGCTGCCCATTGTTTTCTTCAGAGCACTCACCTTTTGATATTGAGAAGTAGCGATGTACCACGATGTGTGCTTCGGCTGATAATGTGAACTGGTGATATTGAGAAGTAGCGATGTACCACGATGTGTGCTTCGGCTGATATTATTGAGAAGTAGCGATGTACCACGATGTGTGCTTCGGCTGATATTGTGACCCTGGTGATATTGAGAAGTAGCGATGTACCACGATGTGTGCTTCGGCTGATATTGTGACGGCTGATATTGTGACCTGATGATATTGAGAAGTAGCGATGTACCACGATAAGTGCTTAGGCTGATATTGTGGCCTGGTGATATTGAGAAGTAGCGATGTACCACGATGTGTGCTTTGGCTGATATTGTGACCTGGTGATATTGAGAAGTAGCGATGTACCACAATATGTGCTTCGGCTGATAGTGTGAACTGGTGATATTGAGAAGTAGCAATGTACCACGATAAGTGCTCATGCTAATAGTGTGACCCTGGTGATATTGGGAAGTGGCGATGTACCACGATGAGTGCTTCGGCTAATATTGTGACCCTGGTAATATTGAGAAGTAACGATGCAGCACACTGAGTGCTTCGGCTGGTATTGTGACTGTTGATATTGAGAAGTAACGATGCAACACATTAAGTGTTTCGGCTGATATTGTGATCTGGTGATATTGAGAAGTAGCGATGTATCACGATGAGTGCTTAAGCTGATATTGTGACCCTGGTGATATTGAGAAGTAGCGATGCAACACACCGAGTGTTTCGGCTGATATTGAGAAGTAGCGATGTATCACGATGAGTGCTTTGGCTGATATTGTGACACTGGTGATACTGAGAAGTAGCGATGCAGCACACTGAGTGCTTCGGCTTGTATTGTGACTGTTGATATTGAGAAGTAACGATGCAACACACTGAGTGTTTCGGCTGATATTGTGTCTCTGGTGATATTGAGAAGTAGCGATTTATCACGATGAGTGCTTAAGCTGATATTATGACCCTGGTGATATTGAGAAGTAGCGATGTACCACGATGAGTGCTTCGGCAAATATTATGACCCTGGTAATATTGAGAAGTAACGATGCAACACACTGAGTGCTTCGGCTGATATTGTGACTCTGGTGATATTGGGAAGTAACGATGCAACATACGGAGTGTTTCGGCTGATATTGAAAAGTAGCGATATATCACGATGAGTGCATTGGCTGATATTGTGACCCTGATGATACTGAGAAGTAGCGATTTACCACGATGAGTGCTTAGGCTGATATTGTGACCCTTGTGGTATTGAGAAGTAGCGATGTACCACGATGTGTGCTTCGGCTAATATTTGACCCTGGTAATAATTAGAAGTAACGATGCAACACACTGAGTGATTCGGCTGATATTGTGATTCTGGTGATATTGAGAAGTAACGATGCAACACACTGAGCGCTTGGGCTAATATTGTGACCCTGGTGATATTGAGAAGTAGCGATATACCACGATGAGTGCATAGGCTGATATTATGACCCTGGTGATATTGAGAAGTAACGATGTACACGCTGTGTGCTTCGGCTGACATTGTGACCCTGGTGATATTGAGAAGTAGCGATGTACCACGATGAGTGCTTCGGCTACTATTGTGACCTTGGTAATATTGAGAAGTAACGATGCAGCACATTGAGTGCTTCGGCTGGTATTGTGACTGTTGATATTGAAAAGTAGCGATGCAACACACAGTGCTTCGGCTGATATTGTGACTCTGGTGATATTGAGAAGTAACTATGCAACACAGTGAGTGCTTCGGCTAATATTGTGACCCTGGTGATATTGAGAAGTAGCGATATACCACGATGTGTGCTCTAGGCTGATATTGTGACCCTGGTGATATTGAGAATTAGCGATTTACCACGATGAGTGCTTCGGCTGATATTGTGACCCTGGTGATATTGAGAAGTAACGATGTACCACGATGAGTGCTTCGGCTAATATTGTGACCCTGTTGATATTGAGAAGTAGCGATGTACCGCGATGAATGCTTCAACTGATATTGTGACCCTGGTGATATTGAGAAGTAACAATTTATCACGATAACTATTTCAACGATAGTGTGACCTTGATGATGGAAAAGTACCAATGTACAATGCTGACTGATTTAATATGGAACGCAACGATGATGTATTATTCTGTTAAACTTCTATGTACTGCATTTTACTTTATACGTGGTACATTTACTAATATATGTGGTAGTTTCTTATTTATATGCAGTACGTTTGCCTTTACCGTTTCACTGCCGAAGACGACATAGACAACACTGCCGAGGGTGACTTTTCTCGCATGCCATACTTCTTGTGTTATTCATAGATAGATCTTTATTTCCAATTTCCAATAGGCTTAAAAGCCCATGAGGATATAAAATACAATTACAAAGCATGGCAACAGTGTAGGTATTACAAACAATACATGTCCAAATATGCAGTTTATCTTAACTGAGCTGATACAATGAGAAGGCGTATATATATAACAATTCCTTTCATAAATCAATTACAATTCATCACAGTTTCCTTAATAACACATGTATTATATTCACATGAGTCAGATAAAACAGCTTGTTATCCGTATGATAAACATATCATATAATGTAAATATTAGTACAGATATACATGTCTATTAATCCACCACGGATTAAAGACATTTTCTATAGTTTTTTCTGCATAAGAGATTTTCTTTAAACTTTGTGTACAGTAAGTCTGTTATATATATATAGACAGAAAATGCGAAAATAATGGTAGGTCACCATAATTGTTAAAAGTTAAAAAAAAAAATGTGTAATGCCACCATCATGTCAATCAGTCCAAAAAGTTGAAAAGTCCATGTAATAGCTAAATAAGACATTTTTGAAGTCTAATCATTTATTCATTGGTCACAATTCTGCTAAAATTATATTAAAGTAAAGAACATTTAATTAAGAACATTTAATTATAATAACATTTAAAGCTCATCTTTTTGTAAAACCTACATTTTTTTTACAAAATCTGTTGAGACCATTACCACAATTTATGCACAAATTAGCCCATAATGATACAATTCCTTTTTTTGTATGTTCCCAATAAGAGACTTTGTTTAAACTTTCTAAGCACATAGTTTAACATATATAAAAACAAAATGAGCAATAAAAATGTTAGGTCCCCATGCTTGCTTAGAATTTTTTTTGAAACCCTACCCCTATGCTAAAAGCGAGTTTTGTATGAAATTATATAGAAATGGTATATTTTCCTTTTTTGTTATGTTCCTAATAACAGAATGTGTTCAAACTTCCTAGGCACTTATTTGAACATATAGTAAGACAATATATGCAATTAAACTTAGAGGTCACCATGCATATTGAGATTAATATTGTTTTTGGAACCCTACCATTATGCTTAAATTTTTAATTGTTGTTTGAATTTTTACAAAATGATATATTTTTACTATTTTATGTATGTTTCTAATAATAGGCATTTATATAAATAAAGACAATAAAAAAAAATAAAAAAATAAAAAATAAAAAAGACAATAAATACAAATAGACATCAAGAGCAACATTGCTGTAAATGTTTAGGAAAATCCATCCAATACTTTTAGAAGAGAAGTCGCCCAAAATGCTGCGCATGAAAAACTACATAAAATGCCTTTAATAGTTGCAATTTAATTGGTGATTACTTTAACTTAGTTTGTTTTCCACAGACTTTAAATAAAAGTGACATAGATACCGTTGTTGAGCGAAGACAGGTTTTAGCCCAGTAAATGAACACACCACTGACAGTCAAACTACAAGACACGCAGTCCCAGGAAATGAAAACACTTTACTGACGGTCCGTATTACCAATGTGCTTACATTCTTCACCAAAAAACGTTTCTAATTAAAATGGTCAATATGCTTGTTATCATATTGATTGTACATAAGTTTACAAACATGACATATACGTTTACAACCATGACATATTACATACATTATATTTAGAAATAGCTAATTTCTGTATAGTGTTTCATTTCGTAACTTAAATGCTTTTAAAACAAAGGTACACAGTTTGCGACTATATATGTTATTTTGTGAGTTTAATAATTCCAGAAACTTGATCAAATTTGGTCTCTTATAAAAATATTTAGGAATATATTGCTTCCTTAACATTGTGTATGACTTGGCATTCCAACACAAAATGGAATTCATCTTCAATTTTATTACAAAATACACATATTCTATCGTTTACAGGAATTCTATTTGGTTTAACCAACCTACCGGCTTCAATTTGCAGTCTATAATATGACACCCGTAATTTAGTTAGTGCTTGACACATTTTGAAAACATTTATATTATTTAGATATGGTTGAAACTGAAACCTTGCAATGTTTATATAAAAAAACTGCTCAGGTGGAATTTTCTAATCGACTATGCCAATTCTGATTATCTTATATTCATGACGAAACAAGCATGATATATACAGTATACAGTTATTTCATGGGTATTTTGGGTATAGCGGAAAGATTCAAAGGATCAAATCAATGTAAACAAACATCACAATACCTGAATTGGGCCCGGATTGGACTCGATCCCACCCATTAGTAACAACATCCTAGGCTAATGAAACCTAACACACCGACAACAAGAAGGGTTAAAATATCGAAAAGAAATGTCTTAGAACGGAAACCGCCGATTCGCCGGCGATTCGTCAATCTCCACGCAGGGTTATCGTTCCTTTCACTCACATCTTTCTCTGCTAACTACTGAATTACAAGATTTTGGTAAAACCTGTTAAATTGGAATATGTTTGCCTGAAACTTATTTATTTCTTGTGTAAATATAATTTTCAGAATAACTCCAGATTAGATGTTGCAAGATTTCAAATAATCAAATATTCTACCCTCAATTTTTGAAGTCAGTAGTTGAAATTCCAAATAATTCTCAAATGAAATGGCAAACAGATTTGGAATGCGCATTGACTAGTGAAGATTGGGCAATTCTATATAGACAACCTTTCCGTATAACAGATGACTCATATCTTCAATCCTTACAATTTAAAATTAGTCATCGAATTATTTTCACAAATGCAAGATTATATAAATGTGGAATGTCTGAAACTGAACTTTGCACATTTTGTAATAATTCCAAAGAAACATTGTTGCATTTATTTTATGAATGTATGTCAGCCAAGAACATATCAATGAAGTTGTTTAGTGATTTATATGAAAAATGCAATATTTCAATAGAATTAAAACCGGAGTCCATTTTTCTTGGCACACCATGCTCAACAGATATTGATTATATATTGTATCTAGTTGTGCTCATCTATAAGAAGTATGTCTATTCTTGCAAACTGAGAAAATGTCTACCTAACTATACGATATTTTTTAGAACAAGTGAAAAGTTACAGAGCTATAGAACTATTCTCAACATATATGTACCCCTTATACAAATCTAATGCAATTAAATCAAGGTGGAATGCAGTTCAAAATATGTTGTGATATAAGCTATTTAAAATGTTTGTGATACATTAGTTCTAATGTTTTTATTTACAACTGGAAGGAAGTTAAATCCATTCCACATATTTAGTGAAGTTATAATTTACTATAGGAGCAGGTAGACAATAATGCATCCATATATGTACGGTATATAAATGTTTGTACACTTGATATTCAAATAAAATGTTAAAAACAACAACAAAAAAAAGAAAAAAGATTTCAAATAATGAACGAAAACAATTGAGTTTTAATCGGGACTATTTTACTACAAAACTAATACGTACTTAGTTCTCCTCAGTCGATACGCATACATTTCAAACCAAAGCTCAAAAGCAGAAAATAACTTTTTTGAATAATCACGTGACCTAACCGTTCGCCCTACTTCCTTTGACGTTGGCAGAGTCAAATGAGGAACGAGTGTACTCTGGGTACGTATCGATGTCAACCATCTTGAATGGAAACGGTATAAAAGACGGCGCTCTGTCATTTATGGCGCTCGGACGATTTTCGAACAGGGTACCTTAACTAGACCATACGAAACGTATGGCCTCGGTATTTGTACGTAAAAAGCTCGACATTTCTAAGTTTTTACATTGTAATAGATTTATTTGATTCTATTTCATTTTTTATTTTATTTTATTTCTTTATTTTTTCATTGGTCACTTTTCAAATGCCTCAGCGTAGTTAAACCACTGCGTTAGACAAACGATAGGGTACCGCAGAACGTCGTATCCTATCATTTTATCCAATTCGTTAGTCACTCATCTAAGATCGTCTCTATTTATATAACCTTTTACCATTTTGCTATAAGAGACTGTTGTTAGTTGTTATAATGGTTCACCATGCCGTTTTAGTCATATCCAACTGAGTGTGAAAATGTAATATGTATATTTAGTGCTGCCCATTGTTTTCTTCAGAGCACTCACCTTTTGATATTGAGAAGTAGCGATGTACCACGATGTGTGCTTCGGCTGATAATGTGAACTGGTGATATTGAGAAGTAGCGATGTACCACGATGTGTGCTTCGGCTGATATTATTGAGAAGTAGCGATGTACCACGATGTGTGCTTCGGCTGATATTGTGACCCTGGTGATATTGAGAAGCAGCGATGTACCACGATGTGTGCTTCGGCTGATATTGTGACGGCTGATATTGTGACCTGGTGATATTGAGAAGTAGCGATGTACCACGATGTGTGCTCCGGCTGATATTGTGACGGCTGATATTGTGACCTGGTGATATTGAGAAGTAGCGATGTACCACGATAAATGTTTAAGCTGATATTGTGGCCTGGTGATATTGAGAAGTAGCGATGTACCACGATGTGTGCTTTGGCTGATATTGTGACCTGGTGATATTGAGAAGTAGCGATGTACCACAATGTGTGCTTCGGCTGATAATGTAAACTGGTGATATTGAGAAGTAGCGATGTACCACGATGTGTGCTTCGGCTGATATTATTGAGAAGTAGCGATGTACCACGATGTGTGCTTCGGCTGATATTGTGACCCTGGCGATATTGAGAAGTAGCGATGTACCACGATGTGTGCTTCGGCTGATATTGTGACGGCTGATATTGTGACCTGGTGATATTGAGAAGTAGCGATGTACCACGATGTGTGCTCCGGCTGATATTGTGACGGCTGATATTGTGACCTGGTGATATTGAGAAGTAGCGATGTACCACGATAAGTGCTTAGGCTGATATTGTGGCCTGGTGATATTGAGAAGTAGCGATGTACCACGATGTGTGCTTCGGCTGATATTGTGACCTGGTGATATTGAGAAGTAGCGATGTACCACAATGTGTGCTTCGGCTGATAGTGTGAACTGGTGATATTGAGAAGTAGCGATGTACCACGATAAGTGCTTATGCTAATAGTGTGACCCTGGTGATATTGGGAAGTAGCGATGTACCACGATGAGTGCTTCGGCTAATATTGTGACCCTGGTAATATTGAGAAGTAACGATGCAGCACACTGAGTGCTTCGGCTGGTATTGTGACTGTTGATATTGAGAAGTAACGATGCAACACATTAAGTGTTTCGGCTGATATTGTGATCTGGTGATATTGAGAAGTAGCGATGTATCACGATGAGTGCTTAAGCTGATATTGTGACCCTGGTGATATTGAGAAGTAGCGATGCAACACACCGAGTGTTTCGGCTGATATTGAGAAGTAGCGATGTATCACGATGAGTGCTTTGGCTGATATTGTGACACTGGTGATACTGAGAAGTAGCGATGCAGCACACTGAGTGCTTCGGCTTGTATTGTGACTGTTGATATTGAGAAGTAACGATGCAACACACTGAGTGTTTCGGCTGATATTGTGTCTCTGGTGATATTGAGAAGTAGCGATTTATCACGATGAGTGCTTAAGCTGATATTATGACCCTGGTGATATTGAGAAGTAGCGATGTACCACGATGAGTGCTTCGGCAAATATTATGACCCTGGTAATATTGAGAAGTAACGATGCAACACACTGAGTGCTTCGGCTGATATTGTGACTCTGGTGATATTGGGAAGTAACGATGCAACATACGGAGTGTTTCGGCTGATATTGAAAAGTAGCGATATATCACGATGAGTGCATTGGCTGATATTGTGACCCTGATGATACTGAGAAGTAGCGATTTACCACGATGAGTGCTTAGGCTGATATTGTGACCCTTGTGGTATTGAGAAGTAGCGATGTACCACGATGTGTGCTTCGGCTAATATTGTGACCCTGGTAATAATTAGAAGTAACGATGCAACACACTGAGTGATTCGGCTGATATTGTGATTCTGGTGATATTGAGAAGTAACGATGCAACACACTGAGCGCTTGGGCTAATATTGTGACCCTGGTGATATTGAGAAGTAGCGATATACCACGATGAGTGCTTAGGCTGATATTATGACCCTGGTGATATTGAGAAGTAACGATGTACACGCTGTGTGCTTCGGCTGACATTGTGACCCTGGTGATATTGAGAAGTAGCGATGTACCACGATGAGTGCTTCGGCTACTATTGTGACCTTGGTAATATTGAGAAGTAACGATGCAGCACATTGAGTGCTTCGGCTGGTATTGTGACTGTTGATATTTAAAAGTAGCGATGCAACACACAGTGCTTCGGCTGATATTGTGACTCTGGTGATATTGAGAAGTAACTATGCAACACAGTGAGTGCTTCGGCTAATATTGTGACCCTGGTGATATTGAGAAGTAGCGATATACCACGATGTGTGCTCTAGGCTGATATTGTGACCCTGGTGATATTGAGAATTAGCGATGTACCACGATGAGTGCTTCGGCTGATATTGTGACCCTGGTGATATTGAGAAGTAACGATGTACCACGATGAGTGCTTCGGCTAATATTGTGACCCTGGTGATATTGAGAAGTAGCGATGTACCGCGATGAATGCTTCAACTGATATTGTGACCCTGGTGATATTGAGAAGTAACAATTTATCACGATAACTATTTAACCGATAGTGTGACCTTGATGATGGAAAAGTACCAATGTACAATGCTGACTGATTTAATATGGAACGCAACGATGATGTATTATTCTGTTAAACTTCTATGTACTGCATTTTACTTTATACGTGGTACATTTACTAATATATGTGGTAGTTTCTTATTTATATGCAGTACGTTTGCCTTTACCGTTTCACTGCCGAAGACGACATAGACAACACTGCCGAGGGTGACTTTTCTCGCATGTCATACTTCTTGTGTTATTCATAGATAGATCTTTATTTCCAATTTCCAATAGGCTTAAAATGAGGATATAGAATACAATTACAAAGCATGGCAACAGTGTAGGTATTACAAACAATACATGTCCAAATATGCAGTTTATCTTAACTGAGCTGATACAATGAGAAGGCGTATATATATAACAATTCCTTTCATAAATCAATTACAATTCATCACAGTTTCCTTAATAACACATGTATTATATTCACATGAGTCAGATAAAACAGCTTGTTATCCGTATGATAAACATATCATATAATGTAAATATTAGTACAGATATACATGTCTATTAATCCACCACGGATTAAAGACATTTTCTATAGTTTTTTCTGCATAAGAGATTTTCTTTAAACTTTGTGTACAGTAAGTCTGTTATATATATATAGACAGAAAATGCGAAAATAATGGTAGGTCACCATAATTGTTAAAAGTTAAAACAAATAATGTGTAATGCCACCATCATGTCAATCTGTCCAAAAAGTTGAAAAGTCCATGTAATAGCTAAATAAGACATTTTTGAAGTCTAATAATTTATTCATTGGTCACAATTCTGCTAAAATTATATTAAAGTAAAGAACATTTAATTAAGAACATTTAATTATAATAACATTTAAAGCTCATCTTTATGTAAAACCTATATTTTTTTTACAAAATCTGTTGAGACCATTACCACAATTTATGCACAAATTAGCCCATAATGATACAATTCCTTTTTTTGTATGTTCCCAATAAGAGACTTTGTTTAAACTTTCTAAGCACATAGTTTAACTTATATAAAAACAAAATGAGCAATAAAAATGTTAGGTCCCCATGCTTGCTTAGAATTTTTTTTTGAAACCCTACCCCTATGCTAAAAGCGAGTTTTGTATGAAATTATATAGAAATGGTATATTTTCCTTTTTTGTTATGTTCCTAATAACAGAATTTGTTCAAACTTCCTAGGCACTTATTTGAACATATAGTAAGACAATATATGCAATTAAACTTAGAGGTCACCATGCATATTGAGATTAATATTGTTTTTGGAACCCTACCATTATGCTTAAATTTTTAATTGTTGTTTGAATTTTTACAAAATGATATATTTTTACTATTTTATGTATGTTTCTAATAATAGGCATTTATATAAATAAAGACAATAAAAAAAATAAAAAAATAAAAAAATAAAAAAGACAATAAATACAAATAGACATCAAGAGCAACATTGCTGTAAATGTTTAGGAAAATCCATCCAATACTTTTAGAAGAGAAGTCGCCCAAAATGCTGCGCATGAAAAACTACATAAAATGCCTTTAATAGTTGCAATTTAATTGGTGATTACTTTAACTTAGTTTGTTTTCCACAGACTTTAAATAAAAGTGACATAGATACCGTTGTTGAGCGAAGACAGGTTTTAGCCCAGTAAATGAACACACCACTGACAGTCAAACTACAAGACACGCAGTCCCAGGAAATGAAAACACTTTACTGACGGTCCGTATTACCAATGTGCTTACATTCTTCACCAAAAAACGTTTCTAATTAAAATGGTCAATATGCTTGTTATCATATTGATTGTACATAAGTTTACAAACATGACATATACGTTTACAACCATGACATATTACATACATTATATTTAGAAATAGCTAATTTCTGTATAGTGTTTCGTTTCGTAACTTAAATGCTTTTAAAACAAAGATACACAGTTTGCGACTATATATGTTATTTTGTGAGTTTAATAATTCCAGAAACTTGATCAAATTTGGTCTCTTATAAAAATATTTAGGAATATATTGCTTCCTTAACATTGTGTATGTTTGGCATTCCAACACAAAATGGAATTCATCTTCAATTTTATTACAAAATACACATATTCTATCGTTTACAGGAATTCTATTTGGTTTAACCCACCTACCGGCTTCAATTTGCAGTCTATAATATGACACCCGTAATTTAGTTAGTGCTTGACACATTTTGAAAACATTTATATTATTTAGATATGGTTGAAACTGAAACCTTGCAATGTTTATATAAAAAAAACTGCTCAGGTGGAATTTTCTAATCGACTATGCCAATTCTGAACAAAATTGTCATTTAACATTTGCTTTAATATTGCAAGAAAATTATTATCGTTACCAACACTTTGTTGTAACCATACATCATAAAACCCAAGCGAGGACAATAAGTGTTCTAACTGGGAAACCGAGTTTATTTTCTGAGGATATGTTTCACATTCATTAAGCAGCATGTTATAAACAATTTTCACATATTTACGATCATGTACTCTCATGATTTTAACTAATATTTAATTTTTATAAAATATCTTCTTGTAATAAATGATGTTCTGCCAAGTTCACCACATATGAAATCATTTTGAGTTGTCTTCTTAACACCCAAAATGGGTTTACAAAACTGTAAATGCACTCGTTCAATTGATATAGCTTGCATAAATCCACACACTGTTATCAATTTATCAAACAGATCTAATTTATGTTTTGGGATATAAATGTAAATTCGCATAAATACCTATTCATTTTAAAAGTGGCTTTTTGCGCTTGACCAGCAGGAGTAGTTTGTGCTTCTGCTGAAGACCCTCCAGTAGAAAAGACTATACTAAATATGTGAACTTACTAACTATATATAATGGAGCACCATCATATATAAAAACTAAATTTCGTGTTAGCATTGCGCCCTTTCTAAATATCATAACTTTTGTTTTAGTACAATTTACTTTCAATCTCCATTCTTTACAATAGCTAGATAGTATATTAAGTCCATTTGGTAACTATGCTGCAGTGTTAGCAAATAAAACTATATCATCTGCATATAACAGCCTAAAAATCTTAAACATATTAATATCTAAAACTTCAAAGCCACTATGTATGAATGCATCTGCTATATCATTTAAATACATAGAAAACAAAAATGGAGATAGGCATTCCCCTTGCCTAACGCCAAGTACACAGTAAAAATCATCGCTCAAATGGTTACAGTATTTAACTTTAGACATAACACATGAGTACATTAATTTAATGATATCAAGAATCTTTCCCCGAATACCGAACTTTGTTAAATTATACCATAAATTATCACGCACAACATAGTCAAAGGCTTTAGTAAAATCAACAAATATCACAATTCAATGTCTTTCCTTGATTTAAAATATGTGTAATTAAACCATTTAAAACAAATATATTATCAGCAGTACTCAGGTGCGATCTACATCCAGCTTGTGCTTCAATTAGAACGCTGTATGTTTCTGCCCAATCCGATAATCTATTGTTTAGTGTATGTGTAAATAATTTGCCCAAACAGCTTAATAAAGTAATATCTCGGTAATTTTCTACATCATTAATATTGCCCTTATTGTGAAGAGGAATAACATAGCCTTCTGACCAGACTTCTGGGAAATACCCACCTCAAACACTTATCAAACATTTTACAGATAACTGGTGACAAAATAGTTTTACCTTGAATGAACATTTCATTTAATAACATATCAGGTCCAGACGATCGATTTGAATTCAGTTGCTTAATTGATTTTATAATCTCATCCTCAGTAAAAATCACATTCAACTTCAAACATTATGTTAAATTCATTATTTTCGTACCGTTCATTAAAATATACAATATAGTTTTGTTTATCCCAATAGAGACATGCTAAGGTGTTCCCAATTTCAAAATAGCAGGGTTATTTGTTTCAGAAAACTAAATTTGATTAAAGGAATGTTGCCATTTTCTTTATGAAAAGCGTATACAAATAAGAGCAACATTTGTTTAGGGATTTTGATTTCAAAATAGTTTTCTCAAAAAGTGGCCAACGTTTACAATGTCACAAGTTCTGGACATGCTTTTCAACGATAGTGATACAACGATATTTCTTCTGAAACAGATTCTGTTAACAAGATGAGTGATGTTTTAAGTTTCATGACTTGGTCCCGCCTTAATTCTATTAAGCGATGGGAAAGCTTAATATATTAGCAGATTTAAAACAGCTATTTCTACAATAAAACACGTATAAGAACATTTTTTTTATTGAAATAATGCGATAACCTGTTTAAAATTACCTATTACATGTTTTAATTTTACAATATGCAAACTTTTAAGACGAACTTAAGGTTTTATTTTATACTCCAGCCAAACCCGTTTTCGCTTCTTGAAGAAGGGGTTGTGTTGTAATTTTGTACAGGTACCAGTATTCAAGCCTGGTTACTGAGGACATTATGTCTGTCTTCGGTTAGCACCATAAATCTAGATGTGTATCTCTCTACAGGGCTAACTCAGGCTAATGCTAATGATCATAATTTATGGGTTAGCATCCCTTATTTGGGAGATGCTCTATGAACCAGGCTAATGCTAATGCTACATGATTTATGTGTTAGCATTCCTTATTTGTAGATGCTATAAGATTGATGAGTTAGCATGCTAATATTTACGACCATGCTAACCCCTTATTTGGAAGGGACCTTATAAAAGGGAGGGTTTTCATTGTTCGTGGCTTTTTCTTCGTGGGCTTTTTCCGGGGCTTTTTACCTGGACTAACAAGAGATCAGTAGTTATGTGAGAGAGAGGCTATCATTATTAGTAAACTGTTGTAAATATTAATTCACCATTATAGTTGGTAGCATGTAGAAATAAAGTTATAGAATATAGAATTGGACTATATATTTCTTTCTACCTTTTGAAGTGAAGAAATTGTAAAAGTTGGATGGGGTATGGAAGTTAATACTCGAACCACGTAATGTGTATACAAAAGATGGACCACAGTTTAAAATCTGTTTATTAATAAAAATGGAGGTTAAATCTTTATTGTTATGGTAATTAAAGCCTGTTTAGAATGTATATTTTCATACACTATTGCGACAATCAAGAAGAAGATAGGTTAATGAATTATAAATACAGAAGAAAAAAGTTTGTAAGAGTAAACTAGTGTGTAAAATGCAAATCTGCAATTGATCTGTAATACGTTTGTGATCACAATTGTTTTTGAACAAAATGTTTAATAACAAATGGTTTATATGAATGTTTACTGGTTCTTGTTAATTTATAATTTGATTTTCAAAGGTAACATGTTGTGTTATTTGAAGTAGAGATTTATGATATTCATCTATTTTTCGGAATATAATGGTCGTAATGTGTGACAATGATATCTACATTGATGTTGGAGACAATACTCATCAACTCTTCGACATTTCTGTTTGAGGTTGACGAGAGGATATGGGCATGGTATAGGTTGTAGACATACTGCAAATCTTAGATCTGTTAGGGCAGTAAAAAGACAGGCAACGATGAGGGGGAACAACACTTACATGAATAAATAATCATCAAGAACGTTATTGAAGTGATAGGGTGGGTTTACATAATTAATATGAAATAAGGAATATATGTGTGAGCAGTTTTGTTAAGTAAGAATTAAACTTCAGGAAATAATCGGCATCTATGTGGTCATCATGTGCCAACTGATGGTGTACATGTCGTAATGTGTCAAGTGATGTACACTGATGTACATTGACTCAAGCCTTAATAAACATTTGAAATCAAACTTAGCATCCTAAGATATTAACTTTTTATTATATATCGATACATTTACCCGCATTTTCTGACGAAGGAATACAAAAGTCTGTATCACTGTACACATGTTTTCTGATTCTTTATTTGCTTTCTGATACCAAATATAACAGGCGGTGAAAATATCGTTCCTCAACCGGGACTCGAACCCAGGGTCTCTGGTTTACCGTACCAGGGCTCTAACCACTGAGCTATCGAGGACATACGGTTAGGAATCGATTATTCACCATTTACCTGTACCCGGTTACATACACACACACCAGACTGAAATTAGTTTCTGAATTTCTAATTATACAGGAGAACCACTGCTGGTGTTTTTCTGGATGCTCCCGGACGAGCCCCCAAATATAACAGGTGGTGAAACCGTTCTCTATCATAGAACACGTCTGTATTATATATCTCCTAGATTGTCACTTACTTGTTTATAACACGTACCCGTATATTGCGCTGAATACTGTTATTGCGCTTACACTTTTTCTGTTGTTTGTTGTACCAGTGTTATGTGAGGGGCCATTAACGGATTATCTTGTGTTTATAAGCAAAGGGTCAGTTTCAAAGTTGCATGGACTTTTTCTGGACGATTGCATCACTTGAGTATCGCAATCGAGGCTTCAGCCTCTGCCGAGATCGTACATGCATGGCATTTCCACTCGAGTGGATCAAATGAAACCGGTTCAGAATACGTTACTCTAGTAATAATATTATAGTACTGGCCATCCAAGATGACCAACATCAGATTATTTGTACCGCCACATTCCATTAAATGATATAATCATTACCGCTACATTCCAACAGAACAATGTTCATGTAAATACTTAGAATTGTAAATATGTTTATTGCTATTTGTAGTATCGTTACCTAAACTGACGATCTTATGTAAGGGAAAGAACCTATCTGATTTTGCGAAGTGTTTGCCATTGCGGTTGTAGTTCTTATTATTAGTTGCGTTACTAAATCACTGCAACAAAAACTTTTATTATTGAACTCAAAACTCATGCTTTGTGCGTTATATAAAATTGCATGTTTTGTGAATATTCAAATACAGACTTTAGTTAGCTGATTACCTCTTACACTTATTTTTTTATCACATCTTCCAGTTTGCTGAATGCATTTGCTTTCCTCTCCTGTAATCTTTCCTCTCCTGTAATAATAAATAATTTAGATAACGAAGATATCAGTTAATACTAACTGTTTTAGTCCGAAACGATTCATCGAAACCGCGATATCCCGCGTTTCTCAAAAGTACAAGTCATACATTTAAGTTGAGAGGAGAGGTGCACCCAAGGCCATACGGATTTGTATTTTGTTCATCGGTACCGTAAGGTTCTCCTAATTAAACTATAAGAAAACAACGCGGGATATCGTGGTTTCGATGAATCGTTTCAAATTGAAATTCAATAAGAATTATTCTACGCCGCTTATATTTTGTTGAATCAATATGTTGTTTGAAATTACATACCTGGACCCTTTACTTCTAATATTTTATATAGGAACTAAAGTTATGAGTGTAAATATATAATTTGATATATGAACTGAACTGAATTGGATTTTATAGTCGCACCAACAGCTAAGGTCATATGGCGACTTTCCAGCTTCTACTGGTGGAGGAAGACCCCATGTGCCCCTCCGGGCAATTTTCGTGCACGGGCGGGCACCTGGGTAGAACCACCGACGTTCCGCAAGCCAGCTGGATAGCTTCCTCACATAAAGATTCCTAGGCCCCTGAGGGATCGAACCTACAGCGGTGAGGGGCAAGTGATTGCAAGTCCGAGACTCTTACCACTCGGCCACGGACGCCCCCATTTGATATATGAACTGAATGAATGAATGAATGGTGTTTTACGGCACGTCGACACATAAATAGGTCATATTGTGCGCAAAAACCGGCGAAAGATAAAGAAATTAAGTAGTAATTAAAAATTAATGTAAATATATAAAGATAAAACTATTAAAAAATACGGATGATATGGTAGTAATATAAACTATATATGTAAATCAACAAATGCCCGTCAACGGGTATATAATAAACACATTATAATGATTTATATAGTCTGATTTATTTTAGGAAATCTAAAACAAGACTAAAATCTATAACTTTCATAGTATTAGCATTGTACCTTTGACGCATAGGATCAAAGTCTGCACATTTGACCGTTAACGGTGCAAAGCGGGGTATATATTCTGGTAATTAAGTAAAGAGTATACATATATAATCGTATATAAGAACTGAAGGTAAAAGTGTAAATATATAATTGTATATATGAACTGAAGTTAATTAAGATTATAAATTTATAATTATATATATATGAACTGAAGTAAAGTAGCTATGCAGTGTTATAAAATTATGAACTGAAGTAAAGGAAGCAGATATACAGTGTTATACAATTATGAACTGAAGTAAAGGAAGTAGATATGCAGTGTTATAAGATTATGAACTGAAGTAAAGGAAGTAGATATGCAGTGTTATAAAATTATGAACTGAAGTAAAGGAAGCAGATATACAGTGTTATACAATTATGAACTGAAGTAAAGGAAGTAGATATGCAGTGTTATAAGATTATGAACTGAAGTAAAGGAAGTAGATATGCAGTGTTATAAAATTATGAACTGAAGTAAAGGAAGTAGATATACAGTGTTATAAAATTATGAACTGAAGTAAAGGAAGTAGATATACAGTGTTATACAAGTATGAACTGGAGTAAAGGAAGTAGATATGCAGTGTTATAAAATTATGAACCGAAGTAAAGGAAGTAGATATACAATTATGAACTGGAGTAAAGGAAGTAGATATACAGTGTTATAAAATTATGAACTGAAGTAAAGGAAGTAGATATACAGTGTTATAAAATTATGAACTGGAGTAAAGGAAGTAGATATACAGTGTTATACAAGTATGAACTGGAGTAAAGGAAGTAGATATACAGTGTTATAAAATTATGAACTGGAGTAAAGGAAGTAGATATACAGTGTTATACAAGTATGAACTGGAGTAAAGTAGCTATGCAGTGTTATAAAATTATGAACTGAAGTAAAGGAAGTAGATATGCAGTGTTATAAAATTATGAACTGAAGTAAAGGAAGTAGATATGTAGTGTTATACAATTATGAACTGAAGTAAAGGAAGTAGATATGCAGTGTTATAAAATTATGAACTGAAGTAAAGGAAGTAGATATGCAGTGTTATAAAATTATGAACTGAAGTAAAGGAAGTAGATATGCAGTGTTATAAAATTATGAACTGGAGTAAAGGAAGTAGATATGCAGTGTTATAAAATTATGAACTGAAGTAAAGGAAGTAGATATGCAGTGTTATACAATTATGAACTGAAGTAAAGGAAGTAGATATACAGTGTTATAAAATTATGAACTGAAGTAAAGGAAGTAGATATGCAGTGTTATAAAATTGAGAACTGAAGTAAAGGAAGTAGATATGCAGTGTTATAAAATTATGAACTGAAGTAAAGGAAGTAGATATACAGTGTTATAAAATTATGAACTGAAGTAAAGGAAGTAGATATACAGTGTTATACAAGTATGAACTGGAGTAAAGGAAGTAGATATGCAGTGTTATAAAATTATGAACCGAAGTAAAGGAAGTAGATATACAATTATGAACTGGAGTAAAGGAAGTAGATATACAGTGTTATAAAATTATGAACTGAAGTAAAGGAAGTAGATATGCAGTGTTATAAAATTATGAACTGAAGTAAAGGAAGTAGATATACAGTGTTATAAAATTATGAACTGGAGTAAAGGAAGTAGATATACAGTGTTATACAAGTATGAACTGGAGTAAAGGAAGTAGATATACAGTGTTATAAAATTATGAACTGAAGTAAAGGAAGTAGATATACAGTGTTATAAAATTATGAACTGGAGTAAAGGAAGTAGATATACAGTGTTATACAAGTATGAACTGGAGTAAAGGAAGTAGATATACAGTGTTATAAAATTATGAACTGGAGTAAAGGAAGTAGATATACAGTGTTATACAAGTATGAACTGGAGTAAAGTAGCTATGCAGTGTTATAAAATTATGAACTGAAGTAAAGGAAGCAGATATACAGTGTTATACAATTATGAACTGAAGTAAAGGAAGTAGATATGCAGTGTTATAAAATTATGAACTGAAGTAAAGGAAGTAGATATGCAGTGTTATAAAATTATGAACTGAAGTAAAGGAAGTAGATATGCAGTGTTATACAATTATGAACTGAAGTAAAGGAAGTAGATATGCAGTGTTATAAAATTATGAACTGAAGTAAAGGAAGTAGATATGCAGTGTTATAAAATTATGAACTGAAGTAAAGGAAGTAGATATACAGTGTTATAAAATTATGAACTGAAGTAAAGGAAGTAGATATACAGTGTTATACAAGTATGAACTGGAGTAAAGGAAGTAGATATGCAGTGTTATAAAATTATGAACCGAAGTAAAGGAAGTAGATATACAATTATGAACTGGAGTAAAGGAAGTAGATATACAGTGTTATGAAATTATGAACTGAAGTAAAGGAAGTAGATATGCAGTGTTATAAAATTATGAACTGAAGTAAAGGAAGTAGATATACAGTGTTATAAAATTATGAACTGGAGTAAAGGAAGTAGATATACAGTGTTATAAAATTATGAGCTGAAGTAAAGGAAGTAGATATGCAGTGTTATAAAATTATGAACTGAAGTAAAGGAAGTAGATATACAGTGTTATAAAATTATGAACTGAAGTAAAGGAAGTAGATATACAGTGTTATACAAGTATGAACTGGAGTAAAGGAAGTAGATATACAGTGTTATAAAATTATGAACTGGAGTAAAGGAAGTATATATACAGTGTTATAAAATTATGAACTGAAGTAAAGGAAGTAGATATACAGTGTTATACAAGTATGAACTGGAGTAAAGGAAGTAGATATACAGTGTTATACAAGTATGAACTGGAGTAAAGGAAGTAGATATACAGTGTTATAAAATTATGAACTGGAGTAAAGGAAGTAGATATACAGTGTTATAAAATTATGAACTGAAGTAAAGGAAGTAGATATACAGTGTTATAAAATTATGAACTGAAGTAAAGGAAGTAGATATACAGTGTTATACAAGTATGAACTGGAGTAAAGGAAGTAGATATACAGTGTTATAAAATTATGAACTGAAGTAAAGGAAGTAGATATACAGTGTTATAAAATTATGAACTGAAGTAAAGGAAGTAGATATACAGTGTTATACAAGTATGAACTGGAGTAAAGGAAGTAGATAAACAGTGTTATAAAATTATGAAGAAGTAGATATACAGTGTTATAAAATTATGAACTGAAGTAAAGGAAGTAGATATGCAGTGTTATACAATTATGAACAAGTAGATAAACAGTGTTATAAAATTATGAACTGAAGTAAAGGAAGTAGATATGCAGTGTTATAAAATTATGAACAAGTAGATAAACAGTGTTATAAAATTATGAACAAGTAGATATACAGTGTTATAAAATTATGAACTGAAGTAAAGGAAGTAGATATACAGTGTTATAAAATTATGAACTGAATTAAAGGAAGTAGATATACAGTGTTATAAAATTATGAACAAGTAGATAAACAGTGTTATAAAATTATGAACTGAAGTAAAGGAAGTAGATATACAGTGTTATAAAATTATGAACTGAATTAAAGGAAGTAGATATACAGTGTTATAAAATTATGAACAAGTAGATAAACAGTGTTATAAAATTATGAACTGAAGTAAAGGAAGTAGATATGCAGTGTTATAAAATTATGAACTGAAGTAAAGGAAGTAGATATACAGTGTTATAAAATTATGAACCGAAGTAAAGAAAGTAGATATACAGTGTTATAAAATTATGAACTGAAGTAAAGGAAGTAGATATGCAGTGTTATAAAATTATGAACAAGTAGATAAACAGTGTTATAAAATTATGAACAAGTAGATATACAGTGTTATAAAATTATGAACTGAAGTAAAGGAAGTAGATATACAGTGTTATAAAATTATGAACTGAATTAAAGGAAGTAGATATACAGTGTTATAAAATTATGAACAAGTAGATATACAGTGGTATAAAATTATGAACTGAAGTAAAGGAAGTAGATATACAGTGTTATAAAATTATGAACTGAATTAAAGGAAGTAGATATACAGTGTTATAAAATTATGAACAAGTAGATATACAGTGGTATAAAATTATGAACTGAAGTAAAGGAAGTAGATATACAGTGTTATAAAATTATGAACTGAAGTAAAGGAAGTAGATATGCAGTGTTATACAAGTATGAACTGGAGTAAAGGAAGTAGATATGCAGTGTTATACAAGTATGAACTGGAGTAAAGGAAGTAGATATGCAGTGTTATACAAGTATGAACTGGAGTAAAGGAAGTAGATATGCAGTGTTATACAAGTATGAACAAGTAGATAAACAGTGTTATAAAATTATGAACAAGTAGATATACAGTGGTATAAAATTATGAACTGAAGTAAAGGAAGTAGATATACAGTGGTATAAAATTATGAACTGAATTAAAGGAAGTAGATATACAGTGGTATAAAATTATGAACTGAAGTAAAGGAAGTAGATATACAGTGGTATAAAATTATGAACTGGAGTAAAGGAAGTAGATATGCAGTGTTATAAAATTATGAACTGAAGTAAAGGAAGTAGATATACAGTGTTATAAAATTATGAACAAATAGATATACAGTGGTATAAAATTATGAACTGGAGTAAAGGAAGTAGATATGCAGTGTTATAAAATTATGAACTGAAGTAAAGGAAGTAGATATACAGTGTTATAAAATTATGAACTGAATTAAAGGAAGTAGATATACAGTGTTATAAAATTATGAACAAGTAGATATACAGTGGTATAAAATTATGAACTGAAGTAAAGGAAGTAGATATACAGTGTTATAAAATTATGAACTGAATTAAAGGAAGTAGATATACAGTGTTATAAAATTATGAACAAGTAGATATACAGTGGTATAAAATTATGAACTGAAGTAAAGGAAGTAGATATACAGTGTTATAAAATTATGAACTGAAGTAAAGGAAGTAGATATGCAGTGTTATACAAGTATGAACTGGAGTAAAGGAAGTAGATATGCAGTGTTATACAAGTATGAACTGGAGTAAAGGAAGTAGATATGCAGTGTTATACAAGTATGAACTGGAGTAAAGGAAGTATATATGCAGTGTTATACAAGTATGAACAAGTAGATAAACAGTGTTATAAAATTATGAACAAGTAGATATACAGTGGTATAAAATTATGAACTGAAGTAAAGGAAGTAGATATACAGTGGTATAAAATTATGAACTGAATTAAAGGAAGTAGATATACAGTGGTATAAAATTATGAACTGAAGTAAAGGAAGTAGATATACAGTGGTATAAAATTATGAACTGGAGTAAAGGAAGTAGATATGCAGTGTTATAAAATTATGAACTGAAGTAAAGGAAGTAGATATACAGTGTTATAAAATTATGAACAAGTAGATATACAGTGGTATAAAATTATGAACTGAAGTAAAGGAAGTAGATATACAGTGTTATAAAATTATGAACAAGTAGATATACAGTGGTATAAAATTATGAACTGAAGTAAAGGAAGTAGATATACAGTGGTATAAAATTATGAACTGAAGTAAAGGAAGTAGATATACAGTGGTATAAAATTATGAACTGAAGTAAAGGAAGTAGATATACAGTGTTATAAAATTATGAACTGAAGTAAAGGAAGTAGATATACAGTGTTATAAAATTATGAACAAGTAGATATACAGTGGTATAAAATTATGAACTGGAGTAAAGGAAGTAGATATGCAGTGTTATACAAGTATGAACTGAATTAAAGGAAGTAGATATACAGTGGTATAAAATTATGAACTGAATTAAAGGAAGTAGATATACAGTGTTATAAAATTATGAACTGAAGTAAAGGAAGTAGATATACAGTGGTATAACATTATGAACTGAATTAAAGGAAGTAGATATACAGTGGTATAAAATTATGAACTGAAGTAAAGGAAGTAGATATACAGTGGTATAAAATTATGAACTGGAGTAAAGGAAGTAGATATGCAGTGTTATACAAGTATGAACTGGAGTAAAGGAAGTAGATATGCAGTGTTATACAAGTATGAACTGAATTAAAGGAAGTAGATATACAGTGTTATAAAATTATGAACAAGTAGATATACAGTGGTATAAAATTATGAACTGGAGTAAAGGAAGTAGATATGCAGTGTTATACAAGTATGAACTGAATTAAAGGAAGTAGATATACAGCGTTATAAAATTATGAACAAGTAGATATACAGTGTTATAAAATTATGAACTGAAGTAAAGGAAGTAGATATACAGCGTTATAAAATTATGAACAAGTAGATATACAGTGGTATAAAATTATGAACTGAAGTAAAGGAAGTAGATATACAGTGTTATAAAATTATGAACTGAAGTAAAGGAAGTAGATATGCAGTGTTATACAAGTATGAACTGGAGTAAAGGAAGTAGATATGCAGTGTTATACAAGTATGAACTGGAGTAAAGGAAGTAGATATGCAGTGTTATACAAGTATGAACAAGTAGATAAACAGTGTTATAAAATTATGAACAAGTAGATATACAGTGGTATAAAATTATGAACTGAAGTAAAGCTTGTTAATATGCCGCTATATATGATATTTTCTTTGAGAGAATTTTAAAACACATTTTTGTTTAGATTTTATTAAGTGATTACCTCTTTCGCTAGTGCGTTCCTGAACTCAACAATGCTGATACAAAAGTGTGTATGTGACAGGAACGAGATACGTCCTATGCATTACATAGTATGATTAGGTAGAGTACTAGTTTAGGTTCGTCAGTAATAAAGATATGCGAGGAAAGCCAATGCATTCAGTAAATTTGGAAAAAATATATTGTTCAAATAAATATAAGCGGTAATCAATTAAGTCTGTACTGTAGATTTTTTAAAATGCACTGCAGTATAACGAAATAAGCATGGAATTCTGGGTTCAGTAGAAAAAGTGTTGTTACGTGGAGACATAGTAACACAACTAAACATAAGAACAACAATCGCACCGGGAAATACTTCATACAATTAAATAGCTTATTTCCCTTACATACGATCTTGTCAGTTTAGGTAATACATATCATTTGATGGAATGCTGCAGTACAATTAATCTGCTAGTAATCTTGGATGGCCAATAATATAATAGATATTATTAGAGATACATATTATACCCAAGCTATTCCGATCATGACCCTTTTCGTGATATAACCACATTATTCGCGGGCATGGAGATTTAATAAAAGAAATGGGCACATTCACTCATGAAACTGATGTAACGTGTACCGTATTTCCCTTAATATTTACAATTATATACTGAAAGGAAACACGACACGGGAATTTCCGTTATATATTGTATGTACAATATGCTGCTTGTTAATCGAATGGTACATGGCTACGTAAGATATTTCCTTTCGAAAAAATATACTAAAAGAATACGTAACACAGAAAATAGTATTCCTGCAAAGTTTCATTATTGACAGGGTACGCGTTTGGCGCAAACTTAGGATGCAAAATATTGCTCTTTAGGTTACATACAGTAGTGAACTGGCTCAACTTTTCAAAGAGGAACTTCAACATTTCTGAATTTCTTGTTAGAACGTGTTCTGTGATTAAACCGTCTACAACATCACAGTTGTGTCATTTCTCTAACTAACTGCAACATTTTTTTTTACAAAACATCTTGGGATTTCCTTGGAATATATATGGCATTAAGTGTGCAGTATATATACAATATATAGTGGAAATTCCCGTGTCGCGTTTCTTTTTCCTTTCAGTATATATGCTAACACGTATACATGCTTCAAACTGACCGATTGTTTGAGACAGTGTTAATTAAATTTATATATAACATTTTTCCTCAAGCTTCTTGCTACATGACAGGTTCCAAACAAAATAAAGTTCAAATGATTGTTATATGTATATGGTCACAAATGAATCATTACATAATTAAGTATTAACCCCAACTCTTAACCCGTTTCACACCTCCATACAACTACATCCTTTCACTAGTTCTAAACCAACCGCATACAACATCAACCAGTCTCACAGCACAGCATTTGTTCGAAACCACTTCACACCAGCTGAAACCGTATAATATAGTCTACGACACGGTACACTGTAATGGAACGAGGACTCAGCAACTCTGAGAGTCCCTCTTTACCATCAGCTTGAACCCAAGTCCCAGAACAACCCTATACCAAATCTCCGGAACGTATCAAACATCAGCTTCAACCGCTATAAAATACGCTACGACCCGCTACGCTGCATTGGTTTCAGAGGACTCAACAACTCTGAATATACACTGCAACTCTGAGTCTATCATTACCAATGGCTTCGACCACAGTACCAGCCCTATCATTCCATTCGACAATCTTCCAGGAGATTATTCCAGGAGATGTTCACCGACAAACCAAACGTCCCGTTATCAGCTGACTAGAATTACTACTACTGAAAGGTTTTATTTATACTGGCCCTATGGCACGAAACCTTTAAGCCAGTTTTGCAGTAGAAGATTATTTGGATGTATGGAGAGTCCAATGTCATTCCATTCAAAGTAGATTAGGGCAGAAGCTAGAGTTGATGAGAAGATTCTATCGTTAATAGTTCCAAAGAAGTTTGTATTTGAAACTGACTAGAATTTAATTTCTCACGCCCTTTTTTACATCTTTATGGCGTCTGTGAAACAAGGGAAGTAAGCATGCAACTTCTACGTCATTATATTATGAGGTCAAGTGTTAGTCTTTGCCGGAACTTTCAATATAAATTGGCATACATAAAATAAATTGGCATAACTGGAGTGCAGTAAACGTCCTTCTGTACGTATGTCCGTCTGTTCGTCTCATATCATGTCCGCTTCAAATAAAAGTGATGTCAGAATATCCTTTACTCATCTTCAATGTGCAGCACCAACACCTATGTCAGTATATTCATGTTCACTGTCACTCTGAAGATCATTGCCTTTCTATATGGAACGTCGGTGGTTCTACCCAGGTGCCCGCCCGTGCACGAAAATTGCCCGGAGGGGCACCGGGGGTCTTCCTCCACCAGTGGAAGCTGGAAAGTCGCCATATGACCTTAGCTGTTGGTGCGACTATAAAATCCAATTCAATTCCAAGTCCTTTCTATATGCCTATAGTAAGGTCATTTTGTGTCCGCACCATAACTCTTACATGTCACAGGCACAAACAGTTGCATACTTTAATTCGTGTGAAGACAGGTATGAATAGAGGTCAACGGTTTCGGTTGGAAAGTCTTGTTTGAATTAAGGTATGATGGTAATAAAGTTAAATAGTGTGACTTTTAAATGCCGATCAAAGACATTGTAATTAGCGATGTTATTTATTAATTAACATTTTACAAAGCTACACCAAACATGCTCAGTTTGTCTCCGATACATAAATCGTACATGCATCAAGGCATTTTGACATCCAGACACTGTGGCACCCAACATCCATTTTATTTTTCAAAGTCAAGGTCGTACGTACATAAGGGGAAAAGAAAAAAAATAATTCGGCGAGGATATGGCTATCTCTCAGACTGCAACGTCTTGTTATACAAACTTTTCATTTGCAGATTATTGATTAGGAAGCGTATTGATTGGATGATATTCTTGTTTAACATTCTGTGTGCTTGGAAAATATAGAGTATCATTTAATTTATTCAGTTATATTCTATGATATGTTTGTCATTACATGCCATAATGTTACATTGTTGATCGAGATGTTTCGAAAGTAGATTAAGAAAGTCGAACAAGAAATGTAGCATTCAAGGACCACAGTCAACCAAAAACACGCACAGAAATAAACAATAATAACAAAGATGAATTAAATGCAAGATATGACATCACAAACATATATCACGTGATACAATGGCGGGGTAGAATGTGTTTTTTGCGCTCCGTGTTTTTTGTATGTTTACCTTGTACAAATAACAGTGGATAGTTAGGAATTATGTCTCAAAACGCAAAGGAAAACTGTATAATTGAGATGGTTATGATAGTGAAAACCGAATAATGAGCATTTGTGGAAATTTTTGGTAATTTGGATTGCTGTGCGTTTCATCTGTATTCCTGGAATACACACTGTTACCTGTGTTCTCGATCACCATAAGGTATTTCGGAGTATATAAGTATTGGACTAAAACAGTAAAACGTAAGTGTGGAGATTTTATTTGTTTTTGTTCAACATCCGTCATCATCATGGCTTCTTCATCAACGCCTGTCTCATTGAATCCAGACACGACGAGGGAGTTAGAACCTAGCACACCCAGTCCAAGCACGAACCCATCCAAGAAAACTAGGGGCACGGGTGATAGTTCTGACAATGATACCGATATGGACACTGAGCCTACCGTCCCACTCTCCTCTTCAGAAATGATGACGATCGCACAGAGTAAACCTCTCTATGAAAGACGAAATGAAATCAGTAAAGTCTATGGCACAGTCAGATGCCGATGCAGTTACAGACTCACAATACTAGACTCGCAGAACTCGAGTCAGACAACCGCCGACGGTCGGGTCAGGTTGAAATACTCACTGAGCGAGTAAAGGAATTAGAAGTTCAACATTCTGAACATGATTTTAAGCTAGACGTTGCGGAGCAATATTCGAGACGTAATTGTTTACGGATCCCCGGTTACTCAGAGTGTCCTAGTGAAATAACGGACGATATTGTTTTACAAGTTGCCAAATTATGCAAGGTTAAGTTATTCCCGAAAGGAAATCCACCTTGATAGCAGTGAAAATTGAGAAATATGGGATAATCATAAAACTGTTTAAAAGAGAAAGTGGATTATGAAATTTATACGTGATAGCTAAAACCCATATAGAAACAGCTGCGTGAAGTTGGCTCAAATACGACAATCGACATTCGACATACGACTTTCAAAAACATCCTTCAATGTGAATGTCGTTTCACACCTCATTCAGCATTCGACATACGACATTCGACATACGACATTCAAAAACATCCTTCAAAATGAATGTCGTTTCACGCGACATACAACATTCGACATACGACATACAACATTCAACATACGACATTCGACATTCGACATACGGCATTCGACATATGCCATTCAAAAGAATCCTTCAAAGTGAATGTCATTTCATCCGACATACAACATTCGACATACGACATTCAAAAAATCCTTCAAAGTGAATGTCGTTTCACGCGACATACAACATCCGACATACAACATTCTAAAGCATCCTTCAAAGTGAATATCTTTTCAAGTGACATACGACATATGGCATTCGATATATGACATTCAAAAGCATCCTTCAAAGTGAATGTCGTTTAACGCGACATACAGCATATGACATATGACATTCAAAAGCAAAGTGAATGTCGTTTCACGCGACATACATTATGCGACATACGACATACGACATTCGACATACGACATTCGACATACGACATTCAAAACCATCCTTAAAAGTGAATGTCGTTTCACGCGACATGCAACATTCGACATACGACATACAACATTCAACATTCAACATTCAACATACGACATACGACATACGACATTCAAAGAATCCTTCAAAGTGAATGTCATTTCAGCCGGCATACAACATTCGACATACGACATTCGACATACGACATTCAAAAACATCATTTAAAGTGAATGTCATTTCACGCGACATACAACATCCGACATACATCCTAAAGCATCCTTCAAAGTGAATATCGTTTCAAGTGGCATACGACATTCGACATACGACATTCAAAAGCATCCTTCAAAGTGAATGTCGTTTAACGTGACATACAACATACGATATTTGACATACGACATTCAAAGCAAAGTGAATGTCATTTCACGTGACATACAACATTCGAAATATGACATTCGAGATACGATATTCGACATACGACATTCAAAAACATCCTTCCAAGTGAATTTCGTTTCACGTGAAAAATAAATAAATGGATTTGGTAACAATTTACTATTGAATTCAGCCGAGCTTTATTTCCTTTGGATAGTTGAGATGTATGTGGATATTTGGTGAATACTTTCGACGCATGTGATATTTATTGGATTTATTTATTTACTGCAATAAGGAGTGAAAGTGTTGCTTGTCGATTGTTGAAAATTTGAGCTAATTTGGGAAGTATATTTAAATGAATTATTTATTTATTTAAATATTAAATGCACAAAGTTTTATTATTGAGATACATTGTACACATTTGTGCAGTTATGGGCAACACATCTACAACTTGGATATTTATTTAAGTTCTTCAAATAACTATTGAATTTTGTGTGAACAGTTATCACAGGATTAATAATGGCTAACAAGAAGAACCTGAAAAAGAGGAAAAACAAGTTTAACTTACTTCCAGGTATGCACTGTTCTATATTTCGCAAACAACGCTCCTCGGCATACAAGCAAGGAGAATTTATGGAGAAAATGAAATTGAAAACTGCATCTTATTAACTGAAAAGTGTCAAAACGTGTACAAATGGGCAACCACGAATCAATTTGTTGTAAAGAGTAAACTTTATCGATCTTTCGTGGACGGAACTAAATTAAAAGTTCATAGATTTGAAGAAACGTTGGATGGCAATAGATTAATAAATCTGAATTTGTTAAAGCAACACATATCCACTATGTCTATACATAGTGCTGTGTGTGACGAAGCTAGGAAAGTGGCTTTAAATGGAAGAGCACCAGTAACACTGTTGAATGAAACACGATATGCTTTTGATACTGTTGCAATGGGTGCGGTGAAATCTTTAAATTGAGAAAAAGTGAAACTATTTACATGGAAAATGGTACATATAGTGAGATTAATATTAAAGCTGTATGGGGGAGTATGGTAACGGCTGGTGGATGTTCCTGTCTGAATGAGTGCCTTGGAACAATGGGTGTGCATGGGATCAGTGAACAAAAGTATAGCCAGCTAGAGGAGGAAATTGGAGAATGGTGGAAGACGGAGCTAGAAAAGGATATGAAAAGAGCTGGAGAAGAGGAATGGCAGCTATTGAAAGCAACAGCTTTTTTCAGGGTATACCAGCGATTACTGTCATATGTGATAGGGGCTGGTCCAAACATAGCCACAAGCACACGTATAATGCTATGGGTGGTGTTACAGTTATATTTGGCGTACATACCTAAAAACTTCTATTCATTGGAGTTCGGAACCGTTTGTGCTACATATGCAGCCAAGCTCGAACAAGAAAAGTTTCAAGTTTAGAGCAACTCGTTTGTGAAAAGCCCAATATAAAGGAAAAGGTAAGCTATCAAAGCCAGCGATTGTGCAGTTAGTGACAGGTGTTAGATGCGCGATACGAATGAGGAGTGACGAAGCGGTTGATAAGAATATAGCCATTGCCACATTAAAAAAGGACATAAGGAATGCAGGACGACATGTACTAGGTATGCAGGACCTATGATCTACCGCCTTTTGTAAGCATAAAGACACGCAGCAAAGTAGACATGAAGATCGGGCTGAAGACAGACGACACTGATGGTAGTGAAGTACGAGATAGTTCTGAGGATGTTCTGGACGATCAGTGTAGATATTGGAAAGATAGTACAAAGGAATTGAGTGAAAGTAAAATGTACAAATCAGACAAGGAGGTGACACAAGTGAAGTACATGTTGATGAACTTATGTTGAAGAATATTTATCTGTATTTAAACAGGTTAGCCAAGAAAGCTGATCGCCTCATTGGCAACTTTACATCCAATCTCGAAGAGTCGTGAATGAACATAATGTGTAAATTTAATGGCGGCAAAATTTACAATAAGTGTTTCTTTTGAAAGGACATGCATGGTCATTTATCGTGTATACGTCAGCAATGGGAAAAGGAGCCGATTTAGTATTCATCGAGACATATAGGCGTAGAGTAATGCAGTTTGAAATGAGCATAAGGTCTCAGAACAAGATTGAAGATAAGTTGAAGAAGAGAAAAAGGAAACTGGATAGTCACTCCCAGTGCAACTCTAAAAGGGCAAAGTTAGACTATGGACATAATATCCTCAGCGATGAACCAGACATACCTGTCAGTGAATTGAATAAACAATGTGAGGAACTCTGTGTGAACAGTGTTGACCTACAGGAAGAGGAAATAAAGAATGTGGAAAGAGCAACTATCGATCAAAGCATGAATGATAGATGGTTTGAGGAAAAATAACTTCATTTGGTGAAATTGTATGCAGGTCCCCTAATAACAACCCTGCAGTGGTTAAAAGGCTGTTATACACAACATATCGAGGAAAGAAATACACAGCCAAGGGATTAAAAGAAGAATCGTCAACCATAAAGGAATATATTATGGATAAAAAAAGAGAACGCAACACTATATCACACTTCAGACCATTAGGGCTTATGATAAGCACGGAGTTTCCATACCTTGGAGCAAGCAGTGACGGTTTGTTGGTTGAAACCAACGGTGGTGAAGGTCTTCTTGAAATGAAGAACTTGCTTTAAAACCATGATTTGCCAATAACAGATGCAGTTAAACAGATTAAGACATTTTGTTTGAAAGAAGAATGAACATGGCATTGTACAACTGAAAATAAATCGTAAATACTTCTACCAGGTACAAGGCCAACTGAACATATTAAATAAGCCCTGGTGTGATTTTGTTGTCAGGAGAACGGGCCCACATGACATGTGTATAGAAAGAATTTTAATAGATAGACAGTTATAGATAAAGTTGATGGTTCCAAAATTGTCAGCCTTCTATTTTACACACATGTTACCAGAGCTTGCTGTACCAATATTTAAATGTAGATCTGGGATTAGAAAGCCACCACTCCTTTGGGTAAGCTCAGGAAATATATAAAGGGGTATGAACATTTCTCTATAAATTTGACAAGTAAAGATACAGCAACAAGCATATAAAGATATATAACTATATATACCTTTATTCAATTAATAATTAGCATCTCTGTGGCCAATGGTTAACTGTATGAATTGAATGTTGTTTAACGGCTCATCAACACAGTATAGGTTATTTAGAGCCGCCCCAGAGAGAGGGGAAGGATACATGGGAATCGGGGAACCTGCCCTACGCTTATTATCGAATAGATTCCTAAGGTTCTTTAACGTGCTCGGAGGATAGACCGATACACGGGACCGCCCGGTTTACGTCCCCATCCTACGGACGAGGCTAATGGAAAGTGTCTTGCGTTGTAAACCTTCGCCTCTCACCGCTTCGGGTTCGAATCCCACTGGGAAAGTGTCGATTATTACGAATGGCGGGAGGTGTACGGTACAGGAAAAGTGGGTGGTCTGCCGCCACCAAAAAAATCGACCCATGTGTTGAAAATGACGTAAAACACAATATAAACAAAACAAATCAATTAATAATTATTTGAAGTCTTTGTGTCTAATTTATGATGTTTTCAGTTTATGTTATTCATGTATGTACTATTAATGCCTGATAGGCGAACGATATTTTTGTCATAAATTATAAAGATAAGCATACCAATTAAAATGTATTGATCCTTGCCATGCCATACCGACTTAAATATTTATGGTTGAACAACTTTGCATTATATGTTGCAATGATTTGTTTGTTTCATTGGCATTGAACATCATTTTAAGCGCATGACAGTTTATTTTTAGTGCATGTCTGAACTTATTCCTAGGTCTAATCAGCATGATCAGTACTGGGTAAATCCCGCCACTAATCAGCATGATCAGTACTGGGTAAATCCCGCCATGTGTAGATCAGCATGATCAGTACTGGGTAAATCCCGCCATGTGTAGATCAGCATGATCAGTACTGGGTAAATCCCGCCACTAATCAGCATGATCAGTACTGGGTAAATCCCGTCACTAATCAGCATGATCAGTACTGGGTAAATCCCGCCACTAATCAGCATGATAAGTACTGGGTAAATCCCGCCACTAATCAGCATGATCAGTACTGGGTAAATCCCGCCATGTGTAGTGAAAGAACCTTTCTCACAAGTCAAGCTTCCTGTGGTATAAGAACATAGCGTAGTGGCTTTAGAAGTTTTCAAATGCTGCATCTGTACCCTCTTCAGCAATGAAGCGCTTTCAAAGAATATTTCATTTAAATAACATTTATGTACAGTGTATAGTTCCTATAAAACTATCGCATGAATAGGGTATTTAGTCTTTAAAGTTAAAATAAATATACTATTACATGGTAAATTTCATATATAGATATTAATTTAAAAGAAATAAACATATGTAACCATTTCTTTTACATTTTCAGACAACACAGCCATTGATTGGGAATAGTAAGAAAATTTAATCATCAACTAGTACAGGTGGACAGTAAAAGTCTCAGGGAAGTTAAAGGTAAGTTTTTAGCATGTTGAAGGTATTATCAACGCTATAAAGATGTAGCATTAATTTCATTATGTTAACTTCAAACAGACTGTATAAACAGTTTTCTGTATTTTACAAG
>JAWPHD010016564.1:0-49159 GCA_037043455.1 Cyrtodaria siliqua
ACCTGAAAAATAAATTGAAAACCGATTATCGAAGGATATATAATTTTTTTCTGGTTTACATAATACCGACTGGTCCCCAAATCACACTCATGATTGCATCGTTATGAAAACCGTGACCCCCGGGTTTGTGACCAGATTTGACTCCAGTGACCCCCGGGCTGTGACCAGATTTGACTCCAGTGACCCCGGGCTGTGACCAGATTTGACTCCAGTGTCGGCATTTGAACAAAACTTGGTAGACGACCATTAGCTAAATAGAGATTTCACGTTTATATTACATTTCCAATGATACATAAAGTTTGAATGTACCAGGGGTTACTAATATTTCAGGAGAAGTATCTGTAACATTTGTGAATGTAAATTTTACATCGACATGTTGGGAAACGCTTGAAAAATCTTCTCTGATTTCACACGGCATATAACTCTCATATATTACATATATATTAGCATGTGGCCTACTATCAAATTTGTTCAACTGGTGACATAGGGTCAAACTTGTCCTTGTCCTAGGTCACATGTTTACATATTGTTACAGTATGCCTCTCCGCCGTTCTCTCCATCATCAAATGAGGACAGTGACGATGAGAGCTCCGAAGATGAGAAAGATAGGTGGTTAATCATGTGTTCGGGGATCCAGGGTGGGGGACTTTTGTGAAGATGAGAGCTCCGAAGATGAGAAAGTTTGAGGCAAGAAGGGATGCACATCGCATGTTTGTAGATCTAGGATTGGGGACTCGAGCCCGAGGAGGTCCACGCTAAAGCAAAGTGGCAAGACCATCGCGGAGTGGTAGAGCAGCAGGATTCCCATCGCGGAGTGGTACGGCGGGACGCTCACCATCGCGAAGAAGCAGTAAGCGTCGCTCCCCATCTCGAATCGACTTGACCGTAAGCACCGGGTATACAAACGGGGAATGTCTTCTGCTTATAAACATGGCGGATCTAGGGAATGGGAACCCATCAAGTCCCTACCTAAAGCCCTCATGTATGATGGGAACACATTGGCTAGTGTTCAAACAACATTTCACCACTGCGCAATCCAGATTCTAGCAGGCTGTGTAGAACCCAGGCGAGTCATTGGAAGACTGAGCCGACAGGGTAAATGCCATTGGCGAATAAAGCCTTCGTGGATTTGCCAATATCATGTACATACTGGACTCAGCAGGCGGTGGTACGGTTTTGTCAGGGACTGGCAGACCGTGATGCGGGTCATCGGGTTGGGCTCGAGCAACCGGACCGCATCGAGACTGCTATTGGCAGGGTGAAATGGCATCATTATATGACTCAGGCTGTGTATGTGAAAGCCCATACAGTACCCAAGCGGTGGCTGGAGTAAGAGATAGACGACCCTGTGGTTGTTTGGGCGGTCCAGGAGGACAAAGCCGTGAGGCCAGTTTCATGGTAAACACTCTGTCTAAGCAAGTGCCGAAATTGGAAAAAAAATACGCAGACACTCGCTTCGCTCAGTAAAGGCCTGTAACCCGAAAGCCCATCCACATACCAGAGGCAATCACCGATATTGGCATGTATCGGGTGCGGGGAGACTGGTCATTTCAGGCGGGAGTGTCCACACAGGGAGTATGTTGAGAGTGCTTTAAACGGGACAGGGTCGACGAGGGCGTGGGCAGAACGAACCTCGATCCGAGGACAATTAGGCCAGACGAAGGAGACATCAACCAGTAAGGGAGCAGTGCCAATAGAGGCACAACCCTTGAACTGCGATCAGGTAGAGAGTCGAGAGGGGGCTCGACAGCCCACTCAACTGCCTGGGATGTCCGAATCAAAGGTTTAAGTGTGGGCTCAGCAGGTGCAGATCTTCCGGGATGAAATAGTGTTGGACGAACCATTAGTAGAGGGTCAAGGACTCAGACGGGGAGTCAGTGGTAGTAAGTAGCCTGCAGCCAGAGATAGGGCTGGCACCAGGGGTTGTGTCACCACCAAATCAGGGTAAAATAAGTTTTCCCGAGAGGGCGGGGTACGGGGAAGTAGAAATACCTGAACATAAGGGAAGGGTAGATCCGGGGATCTCGGGGTGATAGCATATCCATCCGCGTCAAGTGATTTCCAGGCGGGAACCCAGGGGACCAGTAGACCATGGGGGCCGGAAGTCAGGAGTTGTCAGTGCACAGGTTTTCTGTAGGTTCAGTAACTTTAAAGATGGTTGAGAAGCTGTATAAGGAGACTGTCTATGTAGCTCCTATCGCGAAGATATGTTACTGGGCAGCGTTACGTTATTTCACCTGGGAGGAAACAATCTTAATATGAGTGAGGGTGAATTGACAATCGATTGTCAAGTCCTCAGACTGAGTCCTGGCCGGTGGCAGTACCGGTACTACCTTCTAGGACGAACCTGGATGGACCAGTCGAATCTGACTTGGATGTTACGGTTAGTGAGCCCCAGGTTGGTGTGTGGCAAGAAACACGGAATTGCGGATGCACTGTCGGGGAAACCTATTGGACAGGGACACTGCATCGCATTTGTGGCCGGAGTTGAGCCAGGGAAACTGCATTGTGTGGAATGCGAGTACTGCACCAGGGCGGACAGGAACTGGGGGACCTTCATCCCGAAGGTGGATGAAGCGGGATGTCAGCAAGGGAGTTCCTAGGTTTCGGAATTGATCACCCCGCGGAGTCCGTAAGGGGTTGCAGCGGAGCGAGGCATTTGAACAAAGCAGCTGTAATCGCCAAGCGATAGTCAAACTGGAAATCTCGAGCGGTCCTAGAGGGCTGGTAATAGAACCAGAGGTAGAGGTCATAGGCAAATGGGGTAAACCGGATCCAGGGTATATAGTTTACGACCTGAATACAGGGGCGGACGGGGAGGACCCGTGGTGGCCCTGTGATCCTGGCAGACCCGCTGAACGGGACTGTGGGGCGTGCAAGGAGGTACCTTGGAAGCCATGGGATTCAGGCGGACTTTGTGTTGGGCATGCGTGGAGTACCCGTGGATGTCTGGGATCCAGTGGTGTGTGATGAGCAGGGCAAAGGGGACGAATTGTGGGTACGCTTGGACCGGGGAGGAGACCAGTCACCAAGAGGTGCAGGGGCCTGTCATGGAATGGTGGCCTGGACATTTGGGAGCGGATTCTCCCTCCCAACGTCACCAGGATGCTAGAAAGCGTAAGAGGGAAGGGTCAAAAGGGCAGGTGCCTTGACAGGGGACAGAGAGCAGGCACGGGTGTAGGGAAGGCCCATCGCTCCCCGCCTTGGAATATGCTGGCACAGAACACGTGTCAGATGTACTCCGGACGTAAAATACGTCGGAGGGACAGAGGGGAGGGCAATAGGGAAAATTCATGAAGTTCATGTTGGTCACCGGGGAATTTTCATTGTTAGGGATAAATATCAAGCAAAACGGATGAAAAGCTAAGGCCTTGGTCACCAGGGTTACTGGGAACTACTATGGGTTGGAATTTTTATTATTATTATTGACATATTGACATAAGTATATGGTGGGCTGTTTTTGGTCAATACAGAGGCTGCTGGAGGGCAATATAGGGGTTGTAATACCCAATGCCGCAGCTGGAAGTCATATCTTTGGCGGGAGGTTTAAAGCTTGTGGTAGTACCCAAGTCCAAGGGAGGTCCATGCAAGTTGAAACTAAAACCCGAAAAGGGAAGTTGGCGCTCACCGGTGACACTCTGGGCTCAGGAGTGGGGTGGGGTGAGGGGGGATCCAAATGACACCACACTCGAAGAAGGACGCCATACTGACAGAACGCCGACAGACAACATAATAGAAACATAAGGTTAAATACATTCCCCTGACGAGAACCCTGTGGGATCCACCAACAGACAGGTAGGAAACACTTTAATATATTATTTTGTTCAGGTCTGCTTAGAGGCAGTGTGACAGTGTTACCACAGCCAGACTGTTTTCACCAAGTCATGTTTCCCAGTCTCACAGTATAAATACCTCAAGAGCCTTGTGTAAGCCAGTGTATAGGTAAATTCAGCTTCAAAATGTATATTCTTTGCAAAATATCTTGCATTGTGCACCTGCACTCAGTTTCAAATAAAACATTTTTATACTAAACATAAAATGAATGAATGGTGTTTTACAGCACGTTGACGCATGAATTGGACATATTGTGGGTAGAACGGATGTAAAATGAAACAAACAAAATAAAAAGGTTCTTGTATTACATCTACAATATTATACTTAACCAGGACCCTGACTTAACAAAATTTGTTGGCATGGCCCAGCGATAGCAAGGTGGACGATAACAATCTGGAGCTTCCGGGTTCAAGTCACACATGTGCCACTGAGTTTCACTTCTTTGTTTCTCAGTCTCGTTTGTTGGAGAATTTCTATAGATAACTGTAAATCACTGTTATCCATACAATTTCATGAGCAAAGTGTGATATTCAAATTTTCTTCAGATTATGAGGCCCACCCAATAAAGCATTTGTGACCAGTACACATAATAACATAATAATGTTGTATATTTATTGTGTTGTGCACTGATTTTTGGTATAAAAACAATTAAGAAATACCAGATACATTTTGTATTCAAAAGCAAACTTTTGAACAAATATGTCTTCATTAAAGAAAACTAAAAAGTGTTGTTAAGCTATTCTTACCCTCAATATAGCAATGCTATACAAATAAAAAACTAAGAGCGGGCCTCAATTTATATACCTGAGCTGATCAGCCATGAAGCGTGCTGGCTGTAAATATTCAAGCTTCCCATGCTTTTTCAATGAGAAAATAGCGTTGGGAAATGATATTTGTCGTGAAGATGGAGATGTCACGGCGTCCTCACAGTGACCAAGGCGTTGCTACGGAGCTCCCATGGCGTTCTATCGCGTTCCTACGGAGTTCTTGTTGGCGATTGTCTGCGCTCTCACGGCGCTTCCACTGCGTGCACTGCGCTTTCACGGCGATCGGACTGCGCTGACGGCGTATTGAAGACGTTCGTTTGCACTACCTATAATTCATTTATACTATTTTGTTCGTTTTTGTCATGCAAACGCCGATGGACGCGGTAGAAGCGCCTTGGGAGCGCAATGATCGCCGTGACAGCTCCATACAGTCGTTGTAAGAGCGCAGTAAAATAAATAACACTCCGTGTAAGCGCCGTAGACGCGCCGTATAAGCGCGGTAGAGACGCAGTGACATCTCAGAGAACGCCGTACAATCTCCGTGCAAACGCCACCGACAACCACAGCTTTCGCACTGCGACCTCTGTGCGCGCCCGCGGAGCTCCTGTGGCGTTGTAGGAGACCTTACTGCGCTGCTATGGCGACCTTACGGCGACCCCACTGCGCTCTTATCAGAACGCCGAGCGACGGCGTTTGTTTTGTGCATGCTCAAAGTGCGCGCCGTCGCTTGGCGTTCTATGCGATCCCAATGCGTCTACTGGCGATGCCACTGCGTTGCTGCGGCGATACTTGCGATCGTACTGCGCGCACCTCGGCGTTCTGCATTTTTCTTGGACGCCGTGAGAACGCGGCCCTAGTGTGACAGGGGTTTAAATTACTTTTATATTTGGAAAGGGTTACGATAATAACATTTTGCAAAGGTTTTACGAAGTTTATGGTAACGGTAACCCTGATTGAGTAGCTTTTTAGTTATACAAAGATTACGAATATTAAAGTCCTCAACTCGAGTACAAGCTCTTGAAAAACGAATAAGTTGAGACACATACACCCCATAATAAGTTGCTCGGGGAACATCCCCATCCAAGTGGGGGATAATTCACAATGTCAAAATTAAAATCATCCCTTTTGTCATAGATTTTGCTAATTATTTCACCATTTTCATTCGAGAGATCTAAATCAAGAAAAGAAGCGTTATTATCAGATATATTAGCTGGAGTTGAATTGCCTATACTGTAAAATAGAAAAAGAAACAAATGTTAATGATCGGCGTTTTTGACCCTTAATCCCCTCCGACTTCATCTTTTATTGCATTTTTGGACTTTTCATTTTTTCCCAATTGATTTTTAGGCCCGGGTCTCTATATCCTAATAGTAGCTACGCTGATGATATTGTCCGTACTTTCTGTACTGCTGTAATTGTAGATGTAAGTTGGCTCGATTATTAGGTCATTAATAGCCCTAGATTAAGATGCACCAAAATAGTCGATAACGGAAATACGTCACATGTTATTTAAGGATACAGGATTTTTTTCGGCAGTGATTTCGGGGACCTGAAAAATAAATTGAAAACCGATTATCGAAGGATATATAAATTTTTTCTGGTTTACATAATACCGACTGGTCCCCAAAATCACACTCATGATTGCATCGTTATGAAAACCGTGACCCCCGGGTTGTGACCAGATTTGACTCCAGTGACCCCCGGGCTGTGACCAGATTTGACTCCAGTGACCCCCGGGCTGTGACCAGATTTGACTCCAGTGTCGGCATTTGAACAAACTTGGTAGACGACCATTAGCTAAAATAGAGATTTCACGTTATATTACATTTCCAATGATACATAAAGTTTGAATGTACCAGGGGTTACTAATATTTCAGGAGAAGTATCTGTAACATTTGTGAATGTAAATTTTACATCGACATGTTGGGAAACGCTTGAAAAATCTTCTCTGATTTCACACGGCATATAACTCTCATATATTACATATATATTAGCATGTGGCCTACTATCAAATTTGTTCAACTGGTGACATAGGGTCAAACGTGTCCTTGTCCCTAGGTCACATGTTTACATATTGTTACAGTATGCCTCTCCGCCGTTCTCTCCATCATCAAATGAGGACAGTGACGATGAGAGCTCCGAAGATGAGAAAGATAGGTGGTTAATCATGTGTTCGGGGATCCAGGGTGGGGGACTTTTGTGAAGATGAGAGCTCCGAAGATGAGAAAGTTTGAGGCAAGAAGGGATGCACATCGCATGTTTGTAGATCTAGGATTGGGGACTCGAGCCCGAGGAGGTCCACGCTAAAGCAAAGTGGCAAGACCATCGCGGAGTGGTAGAGCAGCAGGATTCCCATCGCGGAGTGGTACGGCGGGACGCTCACCATCGCGAAGAAGCAGTAAGCGTCGCTCCCCATCTCGAATCGACTTGACCGTAAGCACCGGGTATACAAACGGGGAATGTCTTCTGCTTATAAACATGGCGGATCTAGGGAATGGGAACCCATCAAGTCCCTACCTAAAGCCCTCATGTATGATGGGAACACATTGGCTAGTGTTCAAACAACATTTCACCACTGCGCAATCCAGATTCTAGCAGGCTGTGTAGAACCCAGGCGAGTCATTGGAAGACTGAGCCGACAGGGTAAATGCCATTGGCGAATAAAGCCTTCGTGGATTTGCCAATATCATGTACATACTGGACTCAGCAGGCGGTGGTACGGTTTTGTCAGGGACTGGCAGACCGTGATGCGGGTCATCGGGTTGGGCTCGAGCAACCGGACCGCATCGAGACTGCTATTGGCAGGGTGAAATGGCATCATTATATGACTCAGGCTGTGTATGTGAAAGCCCATACAGTACCCAAGCGGTGGCTGGAGTAAGAGATAGACGACCCTGTGGTTGTTTGGGCGGTCCAGGAGGACAAAGCCGTGAGGCCAGTTTCATGGTAAACACTCTGTCTAAGCAAGTGCCGAAATTGGAAAAAAAATACGCAGACACTCGCTTCGCTCAGTAAAGGCCTGTAACCCGAAAGCCCATCCACATACCAGAGGCAATCACCGATATTGGCATGTATCGGGTGCGGGGAGACTGGTCATTTCAGGCGGGAGTGTCCACACAGGGAGTATGTTGAGAGTGCTTTAAACGGGACAGGGTCGACGAGGGCGTGGGCAGAACGAACCTCGATCCGAGGACAATTAGGCCAGACGAAGGAGACATCAACCAGTAAGGGAGCAGTGCCAATAGAGGCACAACCCTTGAACTGCGATCAGGTAGAGAGTCGAGAGGGGGCTCGACAGCCCACTCAACTGCCTGGGATGTCCGAATCAAAGGTTTAAGTGTGGGCTCAGCAGGTGCAGATCTTCCGGGATGAAATAGTGTTGGACGAACCATTAGTAGAGGGTCAAGGACTCAGACGGGGAGTCAGTGGTAGTAAGTAGCCTGCAGCCAGAGATAGGGCTGGCACCAGGGGTTGTGTCACCACCAAATCAGGGTAAAATAAGTTTTCCCGAGAGGGCGGGGAACGGGGAAGTAGAAATACCTGAACATAAGGGAAGGGTAGATCCGGGGATCTCGGGGTGATAGCATATCCATCCGCGTCAAGTGATTTCCAGGCGGGAACCCAGGGGACCAGTAGACCATGGGGGCCGGAAGTCAGGAGTTGTCAGTGCACAGGTTTTCTGTAGGTTCAGTAACTTTAAAGATGGTTGAGAAGCTGTATAAGGAGACTGTGTATGTAGCACCTATCGCGAAGATATGTTACTGGGCAGCGTTACGTTATTTCACCTGGGAGGAAACAATCTTAATATGAGTGAGGGTGAATTGACAATCGATTGTCAAGTCCTCAGACTGAGTCCTGGCCGGTGGCAGTACCGGTACTACCTTCTAGGACGAACCTGGATGGACCAGTCGAATCTGACTTGGATGTTACGGTTAGTGAGCCCCAGGTTGGTGTGTGGCAAGAAACACGGAATTGCGGATGCACTGTCGGGGAAACCTATTGGACAGGGACACTGCATCGCATTTGTGGCCGGAGTTGAGCCAGGGAAACTGCATTGTGTGGAATGCGAGTACTGCACCAGGGCGGACAGGAACTGGGGGACCTTCATCCCGAAGGTGGATGAAGCGGGATGTCAGCAAGGGAGTTCCTAGGTTTCGGAATTGATCACCCCGCGGAGTCCGTAAGGGGTTGCAGCGGAGCGAGGCATTTGAACAAAGCAGCTGTAATCGCCAAGCGATAGTCAAACTGGAAATCTCGAGCGGTCCTAGAGGGCTGGTAATAGAACCAGAGGTAGAGGTCATAGGCAAATGGGGTAAACCGGATCCAGGGTATATAGTTTACGACCTGAATACAGGGGCGGACGGGGAGGACCCGTGGTGGCCCTGTGATCCTGGCAGACCCGCTGAACGGGACTGTGGGGCGTGCAAGGAGGTACCTTGGAAGCCATGGGATTCAGGCGGACTTGTGTTGGGCATGCGTGGAGTACCCGTGGATGTCTGGGATCCAGTGGTGTGTGATGAGCAGGGCAAAGGGGACGAATTGTGGGTACGCTTGGACCGGGGAGGAGACCAGTCACCAAGAGGTGCAGGGGCCTGTCATGGAATGGTGGCCTGGACATTTTGGAGCGGATTCTCCCTCCCAACGTCACCAGGATGCTAGAAAGCGTAAGAGGGAAGGGTCAAAAGGGCAGGTGCCTTGACAGGGGACAGAGAGCAGGCACGGGTGTAGGGAAGGCCCATCGCTCCCCGCCTTGGAATATGCTGGCACAGAACACGTGTCAGATGTACTCCGGACGTAAAATACGTCGGAGGGACAGAGGGGAGGGCAATAGGGAAAATTCATGAAGTTCATGTTGGTCACCGGGGAATTTTCATTGTTAGGGATAAATATCAAGCAAAACGGATGAAAAGCTAAGGCCTTGGTCACCAGGGTTACTGGGAACTACTATGGGTTGGAATTTTTATTATTATTATTGACATATTGACATAAGTATATGGTGGGCTGTTTTTGGTCAATACAGAGGCTGCTGGAGGGCAATATAGGGGTTGTAATACCCAATGCCGCAGCTGGAAGTCATATCTTTGGCGGGAGGTTTAAAGCTTGTGGTAGTACCCAAGTCCAAGGGAGGTCCATGCAAGTTGAAACTAAAACCCGAAAAGGGAAGTTGGCGCTCACCGGTGACACTCTGGGCTCAGGAGTGGGGTGGGGTGAGGGGGGATCCAAATGACACCACACTCGAAGAAGGACGCCATACTGACAGAACGCCGACAGACAACATAATAGAAACATAAGGTTAAATACATTCCCCTGACGAGAACCCTGTGGGATCCACCAACAGACAGGTAGGAAACACTTTAATATATTATTTTGTTCAGGTCTGCTTAGAGGCAGTGTGACAGTGTTACCACAGCCAGACTGTTTTCACCAAGTCATGTTTCCCAGTCTCACAGTATAAATACCTCAAGAGCCTTGTGTAAGCCAGTGTATAGGTAAATTCAGCTTCAAAATGTATATTCTTTGCAAAATATCTTGCATTGTGCACCTGCACTCAGTTTCAAACATTTTATACTAAACATAAAATGAATGAATGGTGTTTTACAGCACGTTGACGCATGAATTGGACATATTGTGGGTAGAACGGATGTAAAATGAAACAAACAAAATAAAAAGGTTCTTGTATTACATCTACAATATTATACTTAACCAGGACCCTGACTTAACAAAATTTGTTGGCATGGCCCAGCGATAGCAAGGTGGACGATAACAATCTGGAGCTTCCGGGTTCAAGTCACACATGTGCCACTGAGTTTCACTTCTTTGTTTCTCAGTCTCGTTTGTTGGAGAATTTCTATAGATAACTGTAAATCACTGTTATCCATACAATTTCATGAGCAAAGTGTGATATTCAAATTTTCTTCAGATTATGAGGCCCACCCAATAAAGCATTTGTGACCAGTACACATAATAACATAATAATGTTGTATATTTATTGTGTTGTGCACTGATTTTTGGTATAAAAACAATTAAGAAATACCAGATACATTTTGTATTCAAAAGCAAACTTTTGAACAAATATGTCTTCATTAAAGAAAACTAAAAAGTGTTGTTAAGCTATTCTTACCCTCAATATAGCAATGCTATACAAATAAAAAACTAAGAGCGGGCCTCAATTTATATACCTGAGCTGATCAGCCATGAAGCGTGCTGGCTGTAAATATTCAAGCTTCCCATGCTTTTTCAATGACCAAATAGCGTTGGGAAATGATATTTTTCGTGAAGATGGAGATGTCACGGCGTCCTCACAGTGACCAAGGCGTTGCTACGGAGCTCCCATGGCGTTCTATCGCGTTCCTACGGAGTTCTTGTTGGCGATTGTCTGCGCTCTCACGGCGCTTCCACTGCGTGCACTGCGCTTTCACGGCGATCGGACTGCGCTGACGGCGTATTGAAGACGTTCGTTTGCACTACCTATAATTCATTTATACTATTTTGTTCGTTTTTGTCATGCAAACGCCGATGGACGCGGTAGAAGCGCCTTGGGAGCGCAATGATCGCCGTGACAGCTCCATACAGTCGTTGTAAGAGCGCAGTAAAATAAATAACACTCCGTGTAAGCGCCGTAGACGCGCCGTATAAGCGCGGTAGAGACGCAGTGACATCTCAGAGAACGCCGTACAATCTCCGTGCAAACGCCACCGACAACCACAGCTTTCGCACTGCGACCTCTGTGCGCGCCCGCGGAGCTCCTGTGGCGTTGTAGGAGACCTTACTGCGCTGCTATGGCGACCTTACGGCGACCCCACTGCGCTCTTATCAGAACGCCGAGCGACGGCGTTTGTTTTGTGCATGCTCAAAGTGCGCGCCGTCGCTTGGCGTTCTATGCGATCCCAATGCGTCTACTGGCGATGCCACTGCGTTGCTGCGGCGATGCTTGCGATCGTACTGCGCGCACCTCGGCGTTCTGCATTTTTCTTGGACGCCGTGAGAACGCGGCCCTAGTGTGACAGGGGTTTAAATTACTTTTATATTTGGAAAGGGTTACGATAATAACATTTTGCAAAGGTTTTACGAAGTTTATGGTAACGGTAACCCTGATTGAGTAGCTTTTTAGTTATACAAAGATTACGAATATTAAAGTCCTCAACTCGAGTACAAGCTCTTGAAAAACGAATAAGTTGAGACACATACACCCCATAATAAGTTGCTCGGGGAACATCCCCATCCAAGTGTGGGATAATTCACAATGTCAAAATTAAAATCATCCCTTTTGTCATAGATTTTGCTAATTATTTCACCATTTTCATTCGAGAGATCTAAATCAAGAAAAGAAGCGTTATTATCAGATATAATAGCTGGAGTTGAATTGCCTATACTGTAAAATAGAAAAAGAAACAAATGTTAATGATCGGCGTTTTTGACCCTTAATCCCCTCCGACTTCATCTTTTATTGCATTTTTGGACTTTTCATTTTTTCCCAATTGATTTTTAGGCCCGGGTCTCTATATCCTAATAGTAGCTACGCTGATGATATTGTCCGTACTTTCTGTACTGCTGTAATTGTAGATGTAAGTTGGCTCGATTATTAGGTCATTAATAGCCCTAGATTAAGATGCACCAAAATAGTCGATAACGGAAATACGTCACATGTTATTTAAGGATACAGGATTTTTTTCGGCAGTGATTTCGGGGACCTGAAAAATAAATTGAAAACCGATTATCGAAGGATATATAATTTTTTTCTGGTTTACATAATACCGACTGGTCCCCAAAATCACACTCATGATTGCATCGTTATGAAAACCGTGACCCCCGGGTTGTGACCAGATTTGACTCCAGTGACCCCCGGGCTGTGACCAGATTTGACTCCAGTGACCCCCGGGCTGTGACCAGATTTGACTCCAGTGTCGGCATTTGAACAAACTTGGTAGACGACCATTAGCTAAAATAGAGATTTCACGTTATATTACATTTCCAATGATACATAAAGTTTGAATGTACCAGGGGTTACTAATATTTCAGGAGAAGTATCTGTAACATTTGTGAATGTAAATTTTACATCGACATGTTGGGAAACGCTTGAAAAATCTTCTCTGATTTCACACGGCATATAACTCTCATATATTACATATATATTAGCATGTGGCCTACTATCAAATTTGTTCAACTGGTGACATAGGGTCAAACTTGTCCTTGTCCCTAGGTCACATGTTTACATATTGTTACAGTATGCCTCTCCGCCGTTCTCTCCATCATCAAATGAGGACAGTGACGATGAGAGCTCCGAAGATGAGAAAGATAGGTGGTTAATCATGTGTTCGGGGATCCAGGGTGGGGGACTTTTGTGAAGATGAGAGCTCCGAAGATGAGAAAGTTTGAGGCAAGAAGGGATGCACATCGCATGTTTGTAGATCTAGGATTGGGGACTCGAGCCCGAGGAGGTCCACGCTAAAGCAAAGTGGCAAGACCATCGCGGAGTGGTAGAGCAGCAGGATTCCCATCGCGGAGTGGTACGGCGGGACGCTCACCATCGCGAAGAAGCAGTAAGCGTCGCTCCCCATCTCGAATCGACTTGACCGTAAGCACCGGGTATACAAACGGGGAATGTCTTCTGCTTATAAACATGGCGGATCTAGGGAATGGGAACCCATCAAGTCCCTACCTAAAGCCCTCATGTATGATGGGAACACATTGGCTAGTGTTCAAACAACATTTCACCACTGCGCAATCCAGATTCTAGCAGGCTGTGTAGAACCCAGGCGAGTCATTGGAAGACTGAGCCGACAGGGTAAATGCCATTGGCGAATAAAGCCTTCGTGGATTTGCCAATATCATGTACATACTGGACTCAGCAGGCGGTGGTACGGTTTTGTCAGGGACTGGCAGACCGTGATGCGGGTCATCGGGTTGGGCTCGAGCAACCGGACCGCATCGAGACTGCTATTGGCAGGGTGAAATGGCATCATTATATGACTCAGGCTGTGTATGTGAAAGCCCATACAGTACCCAAGCGGTGGCTGGAGTAAGCGATAGACGACCCTGTGGTTGTTTGGGCGGTCCAGGAGGACAAAGCCGTGAGGCCAGTTTCATGGTAAACACTCTGTCTAAGCAAGTGCCGAAATTGGAAAAAAAATACGCAGACACTCGCTTCGCTCAGTAAAGGCCTGTAACCCGAAAGCCCATCCACATACCAGAGGCAATCACCGATATTGGCATGTATCGGGTGCGGGGAGACTGGTCATTTCAGGCGGGAGTGTCCACACAGGGAGTATGTTGAGAGTGCTTTAAACGGGACAGGGTCGACGAGGGCGTGGGCAGAACGAACCTCGATCCGAGGACAATTAGGCCAGACGAAGGAGACATCAACCAGTAAGGGAGCAGTGCCAATAGAGGCACAACCCTTGAACTGCGATCAGGTAGAGAGTCGAGAGGGGGCTCGACAGCCCACTCAACTGCCTGGGATGTCCGAATCAAAGGTTTAAGTGTGGGCTCAGCAGGTGCAGATCTTCCGGGATGAAATAGTGTTGGACGAACCATTAGTAGAGGGTCAAGGACTCAGACGGGGAGTCAGTGGTAGTAAGTAGCCTGCAGCCAGAGATAGGGCTGGCACCAGGGGTTGTGTCACCACCAAATCAGGGTAAAATAAGTTTTCCCGAGAGGGCGGGGTACGGGGAAGTAGAAATACCTGAACATAAGGGAAGGGTAGATCCGGGGATCTCGGGGTGATAGCATATCCATCCGCGTCAAGTGATTTCCAGGCGGGAACCCAGGGGACCAGTAGACCATGGGGGCCGGAAGTCAGGAGTTGTCAGTGCACAGGTTTTCTGTAGGTTCAGTAACTTTAAAGATGGTTGAGAAGCTGTATAAGGAGACTGTGTATGTAGCTCCTATCGCGAAGATATGTTACTGGGCAGCGTTACGTTATTTCACCTGGGAGGAAACAATCTTAATATGAGTGAGGGTGAATTGACAATCGATTGTCAAGTCCTCAGACTGAGTCCTGGCCGGTGGCAGTACCGGTACTACCTTCTAGGACGAACCTGGATGGACCAGTCGAATCTGACTTGGATGTTACGGTTAGTGAGCCCCAGGTTGGTGTGTGGCAAGAAACACGGAATTGCGGATGCACTGTCGGGGAAACCTATTGGACAGGGACACTGCATCGCATTTGTGGCCGGAGTTGAGCCAGGGAAACTGCATTGTGTGGAATGCGAGTACTGCACCAGGGCGGACAGGAACTGGGGGACCTTCATCCCGAAGGTGGATGAAGCGGGATGTCAGCAAGGGAGTTCCTAGGTTTCGGAATTGATCACCCCGCGGAGTCCGTAAGGGGTTGCAGCGGAGCGAGGCATTTGAACAAAGCAGCTGTAATCGCCAAGCGATAGTCAAACTGGAAATCTCGAGCGGTCCTAGAGGGCTGGTAATAGAACCAGAGGTAGAGGTCATAGGCAAATGGGGTAAACCGGATCCAGGGTATATAGTTTACGACCTGAATACAGGGGCGGACGGGGAGGACCCGTGGTGGCCCTGTGATCCTGGCAGACCCGCTGAACGGGACTGTGGGGCGTGCAAGGAGGTACCTTGGAAGCCATGGGATTCAGGCGGACTTGTGTTGGGCATGCGTGGAGTACCCGTGGATGTCTGGGATCCAGTGGTGTGTGATGAGCAGGGCAAAGGGGACGAATTGTGGGTACGCTTGGACCGGGGAGGAGACCAGTCACCAAGAGGTGCAGGGGCCTGTCATGGAATGGTGGCCTGGACATTTGGGAGCGGATTCTCCCTCCCAACGTCACCAGGATGCTAGAAAGCGTAAGAGGGAAGGGTCAAAAGGGCAGGTGCCTTGACAGGGGACAGAGAGCAGGCACGGGTGTAGGGAAGGCCCATCGCTCCCCGCCTTGGAATATGCTGGCACAGAACACGTGTCAGATGTACTCCGGACGTAAAATACGTCGGAGGGACAGAGGGGAGGGCAATAGGGAAAATTCATGAAGTTCATGTTGGTCACCGGGGAATTTTCATTGTTAGGGATAAATATCAAGCAAAACGGATGAAAAGCTAAGGCCTTGGTCACCAGGGTTACTGGGAACTACTATGGGTTGGAATTTTTATTATTATTATTGACATATTGACATAAGTATATGGTGGGCTGTTTTTGGTCAATACAGAGGCTGCTGGAGGGCAATATAGGGGTTGTAATACCCAATGCCGCAGCTGGAAGTCATATCTTTGGCGGGAGGTTTAAAGCTTGTGGTAGTACCCAAGTCCAAGGGAGGTCCATGCAAGTTGAAACTAAAACCCGAAAAGGGAAGTTGGCGCTCACCGGTGACACTCTGGGCTCAGGAGTGGGGTGGGGTGAGGGGGGATCCAAATGACACCACACTCGAAGAAGGACGCCATACTGACAGAACGCCGACAGACAACATAATAGAAACATAAGGTTAAATACATTCCCCTGACGAGAACCCTGTGGGATCCACCAACAGACAGGTAGGAAACACTTTAATATATTATTTTGTTCAGGTCTGCTTAGAGGCAGTGTGACAGTGTTACCACAGCCAGACTGTTTTCACCAAGTCATGTTTCCCAGTCCCACAGTATAAATACCTCAAGAGCCTTGTGTAAGCCAGTGTATAGGTAAATTCAGCTTCAAAATGTATATTCTTTGCAAAATATCTTGCATTGTGCACCTGCACTCAGTTTCAAACATTTTATACTAAACATAAAATGAATGAATGGTGTTTTACAGCACGTTGACGCATGAATTGGACATATTGTGGGTAGAACGGATGTAAAATGAAACAAACAAAATAAAAAGGTTCTTGTATTACATCTACAATATTATACTTAACCAGGACCCTGACTTAACAAAATCTGTTGGCATGGCCCAGCGATAGCAAGGTGGACGATAACAATCTGGAGCTTCCGGGTTCAAGTCACACATGTGCCACTGAGTTTCACTTCTTTGTTTCTCAGTCTCGTTTGTTGGATTGGGATTTAAACTGGGGTGGTGGGGTTCTATCCTCTGAGCACGATAAAGAACCATAGAAATATCTTCATTAGTAAGAGTAAGGCAGGTTCTCGAATTCCTATGTGTCCTTCCCCTCTTCCTGGGTGGGCTATAAATAACGTATACAGGTAATGTGATGATGAGCCGAAAACAATTATATTTAATTGATCGTACATGTAAAAAATGTTCTCCATCGTCACTATTCATCTATTTCAACTCTACAACTTGTTAACTATTTAAGTTGAAACGAAATCTGGTTAAACAAAATATGTATCATTTTTTAAATTTCCTATGTGCCCTTCCCCTCTCTCAAAGGCGGCTCTAAATGACATATAATGTGTTGTTGCTCCAACTTAGGCTAGAGTGTTTATGCCCCCGAAGGGTGGCATATAGTAATCGCACTGTCTGTCCGTTCGTCTATACACTCGTGTCCGCTTCATAACTCTGACAATAATGGATGGATTTTCAACTTCGCACAATTGCTCACCACAACAAGGCAACGTGTCGCGCACAAAAACATTTTTTTTTTTTTTTTTTTTTTTTAATTTTTTTTTTTTTTTTTAATTTTTTTTTTTATTTTTTTCTTTTTTTAAATTTTATTATGCCCCCGAAGGGTGGCATATAGTAATCGCACTGTCTGTCCGTTCGCGTGTACACTCGTGTCCGCTTCATAACTCTGACAATAATGGACGGATTTTCAAATAACTTCGCGCAATTGCTCACCACAACAAGACAACGTGTCGCGCACAAAAACCAGATCCGTGTCTCCAAAGTCAAGGTCACACTTAGAGGTCAAAGGTCAAAAACCGTTCGTCTATACACTCGTGTCCGCTTCATAACTCTGACAATAATGGATGGATTTTCAAATAACTTTGCACAATTGGTCACCACAACAAGGCGATGTGTCGCGCACAAAATCCAGGTCCGTGGCTCCAAGGTCAAGGTCACACATAGAGATCAAAGGTCAAAATCCGTTCGTCTGTACACTCGTGTCCGCTTCATAGCACTGACAATAATGGATGGATTTTCAAATAACTTCGCACAATTGCTCACCACAACAAGACGACGTGTCGCGCACAAAATCCAGGTCCGTGGCTCCAAGGTCAAGGTAACACTTAGAGATCAAAGTTCAAAATCCGTTCGTCTATACAATCGTCTCCGCTTCATAACTCGGACAATAATCAACGGATTGTCAAATAATGTCGCACAATTGCTCACCACGACAATATTTTTTTTTTTTTTTTTTTTTTATTTAATTTTTTTTATTTTTTATTTTTTTTTTAATTTTTTAATTTTTTAATTTTTATTGTTTGTTTGATTTTTGTTGTTGATTTTTTTTTTTTTTTATATCTGTTGGTTTCATATTGCTTCAAGTTCAAGGTCACACTTACAGCTAGGTCACTTCGGGGGCATTTGTCACTTACTGTGACATATCTTGTTTATTCTGTTTTCGGTTTTTAGTCCCTTCGACCCTATTTTTTGTAACAAAAAAGAATAAAAAAAACATTTTTCAACGGGTTGTTTTTTTTAACACAAAAACATGGTAAGAAAAGTAACCGGCAGTATCCGTATTTTGGTCCCGCATTTCAAACCAGTGATCATGTTTAAACATTAAAGTAAAATTAGAAGGTCATGTTACATAGATTTTTTCTGTCTGGTCAATGTTCCCACCATGTTCTGTTCAATTCATATTCTTATAAAACAAGTTCTGTAGTCACCATTTATTTCAACTCACCAACTTGTAAAGAGCGTAAGGGGCTTGTGACCTCGGCTAAGTTGGGTGCGAATTTTGACAGACAATTTATGATGCCAAGAGCAGCTGATCCATGTCGTTAATGGCGGACACCTTGGTGGCGTCAGGTTTGAGTTCGTTGGACGTCTGTTTGTGTCCAAAATATTGAACTTCTGTGACACCAACAACGAGTTATTCAATATTGTCTAAATCCCTTTTCGTGCGTACGTTGCAGAACATTACGCAAGTTTTGGTCATGTTCTTCACGTGTACGTCCGTCCACAAGAATGTCGTCTACAATGGCGACGATTCCTGACAAACCTTCATACCATTAATCGATCATGCGTTGGAATTCGTATTGGGAGATCTTAAGGCCAAATGCAAGGCGTTTAAAGCGATACCGTCCATATGGGGTATTAAATGATGTCAGAAACGACGAAGTTTCAGAGCTTGATGATCCAGTATCCAGATCGAGCGTCTAATTTTGAGAAAAACTTAGCGCCACACAAGTGGGGAAGGACATCTTCTAACGTACGCATAGGGTAGTGAGGGTGAATTATTGCCTTATTTTGTTTTTTCGGGTCGAGGCATACCCTGAGGTCGCCTGACGGCTTCTCAACAACGACCATGGAATTGACTCATTTTGTTGGAGTTGTGACCTTCGCCATTACGTCATCTTGTTCCATGCGATCTAATTCCGTTTTGAGTTTGTCACGCAGTGCGACAGGAACTCGCTTAGGTGATTAAACTACGGGGGGTACATTCGTGTTAATCTTACGTGTTAATCTTAATGTCACATTCACCGATGGCTTGACCTATGCCTCTGAACAAATCGGCATATTCGACAAGTATGAATTCCTTAGTTAGAGAATGTGTGTCGTCCGTTTGTCTGTGAGACACGTCCTTATCAAGGGTGTACACTAACTTAATCAGTCCAAAGGCAATACATGACCGTAAACCTAGAATTTCAGGTGACTTATTCTCTACAATGTAAAAGTCAGTAGCACGCATGTACTCACCGTACTTGCAGGGAAGGGAGCATGCAGTCGTTATATGCAGTCAACTCTACGGGTTGCTTTTTAAGAGGTCTGACTACACCTAATGTGTTGTAAATATTTAGTGGTATAATATTTACTTGTGCGCCTGTGTCCAGCTTAAATTGAATACAGCTTTAGCTTACCTCAATTGCCACAAATGCCTGATTATTCCTAATTTTAGAATAGACAGAGTCAATGTAATATTACTAATTCGCGAGATTGTCAGACACTTCATTCACTGAGTTTGATCGACACATCTTGAAGGAATGGTCCCATTTCTTGCAGTTGTTACATTGTTTTCCGTGTGCAATGCACTTGTTTTTAGTGTGCGTATATCCACAATTGTCACATTTCATTGTTTTCGTCGGCTGTCCCTTTCGTCTCTGATTTGAATTCGGCGCAGGTTCCGTAGGCTGTCCCTTTTTCGGTGCAGGTCCTTGTCCTCTTTCTGGACGCTGCTGGTGCGACGGAAGCTGATGATGCCATTGTTCTCAGTTGTTCTTGAGAGTACTAAAACATTTGGCATATCTGGATGGCTTTGTCCATTGTCAGTGCTTCTCCTTCGTTTATGAGACGTTCTTGCATTTTTCTGGAGTTAGCTCCAAATACAATTCTGTCCCGGATTGTATCGTCAGCGTCATTGAACTGACAGTCAATAGCCAACAATTTCAATTGTGTTATGAATTGATCCACTGTGTTGCTTCTTTGGATTTCATTGTTAAATTTGAAGCGAGCGAACACCGGATTTAGCTTCGGCTGGACGTGTCTGGCAAATCGCTCACAAAGTTTGGTTAGGCGTTTTTCCTCCTCGTCAGGTATTGTCCATAATATTAAAAAGGTCTCTACCGGTTTCACCAATCCATAAAAGGGGATACGTGATTTTCACAAAGTTGTTTGAATTATTTCTAACTTACTGGTAAGTTTTTCGATTTCCAGTCCATGTGGGGTGTCGGAATTTCGGACAGATCCATATTGGTAATGTTATAAAATTCAAACTGAATGTACACACTTTGTAATTCCTTTTGTTTTGAATATTTTTTAAATTCCAACGATTTGTGTTTGCAGGTTTAATCCTGTTTCTGACACCATGTTATGTTATGGCAATAGTATTAACAGTGTTAATGTAGGACTATAAATAACTAAGAACGAACACCGTTCTAACTAATAATCCGTAATCATGATGTTATTCATTGTAATATAAATAGGGAACTGGAAGGAGCAGTCAGTGTTCCAGACTGCAGTGCGTGGTAAGAGAGTGTCTGTTATAAGACGACATATGATAATACAACATTCATGTCGTCACAGGTAATTTTCATATTGTTGATAAAGTATTCGGCATCTGTTTTCTAAAGGTCCTAAGTATAGATTAACTTCCACTATCGATTTTAATGCCTTGCGTTCTCAGATATCTTAATCCATTGAGGATTTTAGTATAAAATGGTGTCGTAGATAACATGACTCAAACTCTCTTTCTGCTTGGAAAAAGTCAATTTTTAAAATTCAAGATACACGTTTTAACTTTTATAATGCTAACCCCTCTTTACTTCCTCCGAGACCTAGGTTTTCCTTTCGTAATTTAAAATCATGAATTCAAGAATTTCAAAATAAATTTGTTTTAGTTTCTGCTAATAAAGCAGCTAATAATGTAATTATTGTTTGACGCCGATATTATGTCGATTTTTTATCTCTGGAACTCAATAGCACCAACTCGTATACTCCAGCGCAATCTATTGAGGATGATGTTGTTTCCACACATATCACTCGGTGCACTACTTTCAAGGCTGGGGAAGACGAAAAGCAGAACAAAGTGCCAACTGTGAACTTAAAGTGTAAAGTTGTGTAATCGTTTTTACATTAAAAGCAGTACTGAAATGTCCAACAATTATGAATTTTCTGTTACAAAGTGAACAGTGATTAAAAAGTCTACAACATCACAGTTTTGTCCTTTCTGTGACTAGGTTTACAAGAGTATTACGGGGAATTAAGTGTGCAGAATATACACTATATAGCAGAAATTCCTGAGGTGCGTTTCGTTTCTCCTTTAGTGTATATGATCGTCATTGATTTCCTTATAATAATACATCATTGATTTCTTTATAATAACACACCATTGATTTCCTTATAATAATACATCATTGATTTCTTTATAATAATACATAATTGATTTCCTTATAATAATAAATCATAGATTTCCTTATAATAACACACCATTGATTTCTTTATTATAATACATCATTGATTTCCTTATAATAATACATCATTGATTTCCTTATAATAATACCTTATAATAATACATCATGGAATTCCTTATAAAATATATCATTGATGTCCTTATAATAATACATCATTGATTTCCTTATAATAATACCTTATAATATTACATCATTGATTTCCTTATAATAATACATCATTGATTGCCTTATAATTATACATCATTGATTTCCTTATAATAATACATCATTGATTTCCTTATAATAATTATAATACATCATTGATTTCCAGAATATTAATAATAAGTGAGTGAAGAGTGCTTGTGACTGTGTTTATTGACTTCCCTGGTCATCATAGACTCGTTTTATCCTAACAACCCTCTCGGGACTTTTGCTAATAACGGAATGAAGAAACTAATACCTCACACTACAACACAACTATCACATACCTTACGGTGTGTGGGTGTAATAAAGCAATGACATACATATCACAACACAATGGTGTAATACACATGCCAAAGGACAGCCGAATTCTCGCTCGGTCTTTTCCGTTCATATCGGTGTGTAATTGGAATGGCCACCTCGATTTCCAAAACTAACGGAAATCGACGAGGCACTTTCAAATGTTCACTGGAACGGAGAAGATAAAATCAACACATATAAGCAGCTACATTAATACATGTATGCTTTGTGTTATATGTCTCATAATGTGACAAATAGAATATGAATATTTTACTCGTTCCTAAGCGTCTCCGTGGCCGAATGGTTAACGACGTTGCTTGGTTACCTTCGCCTCTCACCGCTGCGGGTTCGAACCCCACTGGGAGCTCGACTTTAAAGTGAGGAAGCGTCGATTCTTACGGATGGCGGGGTGTGTACAGTACTGGTTCTACCCAGGAAAGGTATGGGTGGTCTGCCTCCACCACAAAAAATCAACCGTCATATATAACATTGCATGTGTTGCAAATGACGTAAAACACCAAATACTCGTTTTTATTTTATGATAAGCAATGAAATACTGTGTTTTATCAGTGAAATAAAAGTGTTATTCCACACTGTGGTATATAAAGTTTTATTTCCACAGTAGCTGCCGGGACTACTTTTTTAATGTACAACCAACACAAATGCATGCAAGATATTCCTACTGTTATACTGTTAAATCCACTGTTTATTTAATTACTTTTTTTTCTGTATCGTTAATGGTTTCAAAAAAGGTGACGCCATGTAACGTTTCGTTACGTCATCGTGACTTGGAAAGAAGCGTGTGTAAAACGGTTTAGTTACTGAAATTACTTAAATAATTGTTTGTAAAATCATAAAATAAAAAGAAAATTTGTTGCTTTGTCGTGAATAACATATTTTATTTCATCTCGAAGTGAGAAAACTTTTATATTTTCACTCATGCTTCGCATTCGTGAAAATATCAAGTTTTCTGAATTCTCGATGAAATAAAATATGTTATTCACTCCAAAACAACAAATATCCTCTATCTATTTTATGTTATCTTTCATAAATCCCCCCAAAACGGAAGTAGTAATAAAACTGCAAAGTGTTACTCTTTTATTCAATGTTTCGTCCCATTAGCCTTTTCAGGAAAAATACGAAACACTTATGTCACGTTCATTAACATACATTGGTTCACGGAAAAAACAAACAGAACAATAACTACATCAACACCTAATGCAAATGAAAGGTTTGTTCAATAGATAAAGAAGGTAACATTTCTGACGTATCTCGGAAAGAATTAATTATTCCGCACAGTCACGAATATAAGTTGCACTTACAGGAATCTGGTATAGAGCCTCATGTGTGCACGATGTGACAAAACTATATACGTAGGAGAAACAGAAAGAACTTTGAAAGAACGCATAACCGAGCATCTCTGGTATATAAGATTGCCGGCAGAAAAACCGATTAATAGACATTTTGAAGAGTCCTTTGAATGATTTGCGTGTAACAATTATATTGAAAAAAGTATTTCATAAAGGTCGAATGTATAGACAATTAATAGAAGATCTTTGGATACATGAAAGAAAGCTTCGTACACTTTTGGGTGTAATGTAAAGTTGTAATGATATTATAGCATTTTTATTTTTAACTCTTTTGAATTGTGGCGAGTTCGGGAAACGATGTAGTAACGTCGTCCTGAGCCATGATACGACGTGATTGCGAGCGACGTTATGTTGGACAGGAAGCGCATTCATGATGCCGAGTCATAACTTCCGTCGCTTTAACGCAAAATGGACGTGACATAAGTGTTTCGTGAAACCTATTTCCCTTGAAAAAGGCCAAGGGGCCGAACTATTGAATACAAATGTAACACTTTGATAGTTTATATTTATTCATTTAAACTCGTTTATAAACAATTCAATATTAAACACGGACTCATGTACAGATGTTAATGTAAACGAACAGCAATATACATATGATATAACAGTGGCCTGACATAAAAACGTCGACAATGTTTCTCAAAGCTACATAGACACAGTAACACATTTTCCTGGCTGATACGGGTCAGTGCCGACCTGAACCTCTCTGACAGTTGTCATTGCTGTCTTAGTGTAGTATTAAACGTATTGTCCGATCTTGATATAACGTGACTACTCTTGGTCATATCACGGTATCGACGGAAGAGGCAATTAATTGTTTACTCGTGTGCACCGAAATGCGCCGCCACTCAACGTTGAGTCTGACCATCTTATTGCCTGCCGATTACACGTGCACGTTGCTATCTTCCGAATACCATAAAGTTAATTTATGTCTATATCTTTCAAACTCTGTAGTGTTCTCTATACTAGTAACACAACACGACACATGTATATAATTCAATTGCGACTGCATGGTATATTGTGCACTTGCCATGTGTTGATTTTCCTTACATTAATATGACGCCACGCTTTGTGACGTTATCGTTCAACATCATTTTCAACATAATGTGAGAGGATATCGTTCGTTGAATTGATATTGATAGAACATGTTTTTTTTAACATGGTTACGTATGCAAAAGTAAAACCTTAACACACTGGTATTTATTTTGCGTTTAAATATATTACATGTCGAAACTGTCAACCAATCATGATTAATTCCTACAAAGAATTCTGGAATACACCATCTTAACTTCTGTCCTAAATTTCTGATCCCAAAACCCGTAAATAAAGCAGTTAGTAGCGTAACTGACATAGGTTACCCAGCACGCTGTGTTATACAAAAGGCTCTCGATGAAGCTCATATGCGACACAGAATCCTTAATAGCGAACGATGTGGTCACCACGATAACCTGAAAGACATAAGTTATACAAAACACAGCTGTAATAGCGCAAAACATATACGTTGTTCGTTTCGATTTAGCAAACGCAGTTGACATTTTGATGCTTTCAGTTTTGGTTTCATTATTTCCACTTATAACATTGCCATTTGCAGCAGACGTAGAAACGCTGTTTAAGTTCTGCCGATGATCCAAAACGCTGAATATTTCCGTCTTTACATTCGTATTGTTCGTATCAATTATATCGTTATCAACACTTACAATGTCTTCTTCATCTGAAGATGCCATCACAGCAGGAATATTTGGCAACGCTTTGTCCTTTTGCTTTGGGATGTCTGTACAATCGCTCATTTTGTTTACAGCAGAAGGAATTGAATATATGGGGTCTTTTCCTAAATTCGGAGAACCCATACTGTTTACAAACTTGTCATGTTTCATAATAGCCTTTGCAATGCGACAGTATAACGCAATCAAGGCACAAACCATTCCAAACGTCAGTAAGATAAGAAATGCATTAAAGTACACATGATACATTGATCCCTTATATTCATCCGATATGTAACAACGAACGCCAGTAATGTTAGGATCCTGTGTTTTCAACGAACTGTGACCGTAAAAAAAGGCAGGTGGCCAAGTCAGACAAGCAGCAACAACTATAACACAAATAGTCAGATTCCTGGCAAATCGCTGAGAGAACTGGTTTCCAAGTGGAAAACATATCTTTTTGTACCTAAAACGATAAACTATACAATTAAATATTAAGATAAATAATTTCAATGAAGGAAAGCCACAACCGCTGATCCTGATGCTGTTGCAGCAACAAATATAGAATTAGATTACATCTCCACGTAACGGTATGTCAAAGAGAGTTGTGCAGTAATGCAAGGTAGGTATAAAATCTGAACAGGAAATTACGCCTTCACAGAACACAGTCAACCGAAACACGCATTAAACACAAATAGAAATTACAAGGAAAATAGAAGCAAAGTATGCGACACAACCCCCTCCCCCGCACCCCATACCATTAAAGGGTTGGCAATAGGGGCACCGCCTCGGAACGGTTAGTGACACAATTGCCTCTGGTGGTTTAATTTTGATTATAGGGCGCACTGAACTTCACTATAACCCTGTTGTAATCCCACTTACTAAACGGGACAGTTTTAATAACGAATTACACTCCTGGCTATATCCTCTAACACACTAGGCAGAAATAATATGCAATTTTAGTAAAACACAACGATGGCGAAGTTATATGAATAAAAAAATCAAAAGCATAGAAAACATAAAGCAAGAAATCAGTGATTTGGTAGTAGCCAGAGCAACACGGGAATAAACAATTATCGGCACGACAAGACAACAAATACCGCAAATATTGAAGACGTAACATTAAGCGTTAACGACTATTTCAGGATTTAGGAACACATAATCATAGGGTCCACACTATGTCAATTTACAGCACAATTTCAAAGAGGAAATCATAGTGGCGAAACTATTAAAAAAGAAGTAAATCAGCGTTACAATAATACAATCCTGCTGGGCAAGCTTTTGAGTTAATATACAAAGGTTACGAAGTCCTCGACTTGACTACACTCACTAGAAAAACGGAGAAACACCCCATATAAAAAACTGCTTGGGATAAATCCATGTTTAAATGGCAATATTAACATTGGCAAGATTGAAATCATCCCTTTTGTTATATATTTTGATTAAGATTCCATTTTTAATCTCTAACTTTAAATCGAGAAAAGGAGCGACAATTTCAGAAATATCAGCTTTTCTTAAGTGGAGCTAATCTTCAACCTTAAACAGTATTCATCACTAAAAAACACACACATAGATATATAGATGGGCATTGGTAAGAAATGGTATACATAGTATAAAACAACTTTTCTGAGGCAAATAAAATATGAGAAAATTGTCAATCAAACAGTGCATTACAAATACAAGACAGTAAAGCTAAATTTAATCATTAATAATTACGTTATATTTATTAAAAAACAAAGCAAAACAAACATAATATTATTCATTAATGATTTTCAGATTTAAACACCCAAACGCACACTTATGTGATACATTAGTTATACAGATTACTTACCTATCAATCGCTATGACCAGAATTATAAGTGCTGAAGCCAAACACAGAGCGTATGTCAAATATCTGAATCCTTTGCACACCAACGTCAACGTAAAAGTGATAGGATTTCTAAGATGAACGATGGTAAATGGCATCACTACCAAACACGTGATCAAATCGAGAACAGCCATAGCGAGAGCAAAGGTTCGGCGGTTGGAAGGTTTAGTTCGGAACCAGAATACGTGAAGGACATGGAGATTTCCCACAATTCCTACAACCATACACATGGACACTAGCACAACTCCGCCGGTGTATTGTAGGGCTTCTTGTTGATTAAGATCTTCTAGTGATGTAGACATGTCTTCCGTTTTACACGTTTATAACGTATAGCTATGATAATTATATGAGGTTATTTTACATTGTTGAGTACAATACTGAATTCATTCGGACGAGTCCAGTCGAAGTCAGTATTGTACTGAACTCTGTAAAATGACCTCTTTATTTCGCATCTCTATAATTCCAACCAAGAGTTGTATTTGTAGTTTCTAGCTGCATTAATTTTGAATTCCAACTTGATTTCCATTTTTAGTGTTTGAAGGTGTATTTTTGGAGATAAAATATTCCATTTTTTCCCGTCAACATTGTTCAACTTGCAGACGAAAACCGGTAAGGGAGATAAATCATGGTGACTCATTAAGTTTAACTTTTATAGTTACCATCTCATAGTACAAAATGCGCAGCAGTACACAATAAGGAATGTGTTGTTTTTTTACTCCACTCCTATTGAATATAGATTTCGGGACTCTAGATACCAGATTTAGCACAATATGAAATGAATATAACGTTTTTGGCATTTAAACAACTATCTTGAGTACAAGTGGAAACATAGGATTGTCACATGGCTAAACAAACAAAAGAGAATGGTTAGAATTATAGAGGTGTGAAATACTACTGCCTATTTGAACACGTCTGGTCTTTTAAATACACATTTTAACTAACCATTGCATGCTAAATAATGATAAATAATTAACACTTTTCCAGTTTAATTAAGCCGGCATGCACAATTGAAATACACACTGTGTACTGCTTCGAAGAGGTTGTAACGCGTATTTAAACACTTCAAAATATGAAATATATCTTTATTTGTTTGTGTTGTTTGTGTACGTACTCCAAATAAGCCCTATACTGTATTATTGATGTTGTCTATCATAATACAAATCAACACTTTGAAGATCATCGGCACAAGCTCCAAACGGAGCTATACGCGGAAGTGTCCCAACGTATTTTCCGAGGTGGTGACAATGATAAACAAAGGTAAGTGTGACATTTTATTTTTCATTTCTTCTCAAGGAATCGGGGATTGATATTCCATGTAGTAATGCTAATACTTTGCCCATAAACTGGAGCTACTCCAGATTAATGCTTTGCCTGAAGCCAACGACTTTTCTCCTTTGGACGAATGTGGTATGTTTATTTGTCCATCGTCCAAATATACCGAGTTTTGACGAATTAATACAAAATAAAGCTAAACGAATGTTAATCTCATGCGACGTTTCGTGCATGTGTAACGATCCTTTGACCGTTTCTTACATGTATTCCCCCATGCGCGACTCTTTGTTACTTGAGCATGAACTATTAGTTTTATTATCCTTCAGATTGTACAGGAAGAAACCCGGTTAAATGGTAACTAACATGTATCCACCAGAGCTATCGTTTAATAAAGGCAACAATTCCGATACTACAGCAGCATTCATTTCTCGATTTCTAATGATTTCGTAAATCTATGATAAGAGAGGTGACTTTAGTTTGGACATCTTAAACTATCCACATCTGGGTCGGTATAGGGTCGGTTGTTACACACGCAATGGATTTATACAAAATATGCTGGTGGATCACAATGTAGGGGTGATTTATGAACCAATTTTAAAAAGAGCTTGTCACAATGAACGAGAGTTGGTATTAACGCTATGAGATTGTGCCAGTGAATGAAATTTGTTCGTACCTCATGCTTAATTCATGCTGGTTTTAATATCCATATTAAAGCCTTATAATCACAACCAGTTTGTATTCAAAAACACTTTAACTAAAAAAAACCCAGTGAATTCGTACGTAACTGAAACAGGCACCTGGATAGCTTCCTCAGATGAAGATTCCCGGAGGGTTCGAATCCGTATCGACGAGAATACACCGAGGAAGAAGAACAGACGACAAGTTAAAGGGACATGAACCGTAACCTTTAGTTTATAAAACACAACACATTACACACCTACCATTATTAAATATTTAGTAAATAGAAACAAAATATGTTGACGGAATTCAATGGAAATTACCGCTTCGGGGTATTGAACTCCATTACATTCGCGGGTAATAATAGCCAAACGCGTACACAATTGAGCTACACGAGAAACTTTATGAAAAAACGTAGGTATTATGATCACAACCTAATGCGCTAATGGATGTCACGTGAGCAGTACAAACAATAAAAATAAAAAATAAAAATTCCGACCCAGCTTATGTTACAAACAATAACTAAAACATAAATATTTTTTTTCAAATTCACGAAATTTTTTTGTACTAAAGACCTATTTTGTGTGTATGTATACATTTTTGAGAAATGTATTCGCATTACGTGGTCCCACCTTAATTCCATTAAGCGATGGGAAAGCTTATATCAGCAGGATTTTATAACGGATATTTCGACTTACTGGAAAAATGCGATAATCTGTTTAAATTTACCTATTAAATGTTTTAAATTTACAATATGCAATTTTTTAAGCCGAAATAAAGGTTTTATTTCATAATAAAGGTTTTTTTTCATAATAAAGGTTTTATTTCATAATAAAGGTGGTTTTATTTCATAATAAAGGTTTTATTTCATAATAAAGGTTTTATTTCATACCTCAACCAACCCCGTTTTGTCTTCTTGGAACTGGGGTGGGATGGGGTATGCAAGTTCATACTCGGACCATGTAATGGCTTATGTTCAACATATGCTTTACATACGAACAATGTCCCTTTAAAGTACAAATATTTTTACAGTGGCGTGGCAAAGTCTTAATTTGACACGCATGCACAATTATAAAAAATAGGAGAAAAATCGCTGACTTGAAAACAGCATTAATCTGGAGTAATTGCGGTTTGTGATCAAAGTATTAAAATGACTACGTGGAATATCATTCCCGATTTTTCAAATAAAACCTGTTTTATTTTTTTCAGAAGAAATGAAAAATCAAAAGTCACACTCACCTTTGTTTACAAGTTGTCACCATTATCACTAGCTCGGAATTTACTTCGGGACACTTCTGGGTATAACTCCGTTTGGAGCCTGTCCCAGTGATTACCAGCCGTGAAGAAGGAAACACCTAGAGTGAACCTAGGACACACATCGTGATGTATAGTAGTTAGTTGCCCGTGAAAACGTATTTAACAAGATAACCTACGTCATCGACACTACTTCATCAGCAGGAAATTCAAGAGTTTTATTTTATTTTTAAACTCCGAAGGGGATATTGAGCAATAAATTGCAATCATATTTCAATATCAAAACTGATAACGCTCTGGTGGGAATTATTGCGTGAATAATAAAACGAGTAAAGTTTACATTTGTGTCTAATATATCCGCGATATATTGGTGAATTGTAATGCCCATTATATTAATGGAGACTCAATAAATGACATAATAACCCCAAGGCCATTCCCAGGTTAAGTGCTCAGTAAAAGCGTATTGGTAGTTAGATAGAGGTTACCAGAAGGGAATTTAGTTTTAAAGGGATATACGGCAATCTTTATTTTTAAACTGTTAGTTTTTCTACATAAGTTGCATATTTGCAACAAGAAAAACTAATAAGTTGAGAATCACATACCCAACACGAAGTTGCTCGGGGAACATCCCCGTCTATGGCTATGGCGAAAATGACTACTTACGATAGAACATGCTGTATTTCCAGAATGACGCCGATCATTTTCAACAATTTTAAATTGTGAAAATCATATTTCATAGGCACTTGAGCCGCAAATATCATATACAAAAAGCGTATTGGACGATTTGACGATTGTTGTTTTCAGATTACGTACGTTTTTAGCTTTAAAATATCATCCAATTGGATCACTTCTTTGAGTACAACCGGAAGTAAACATAAGTAGGAAATGTTGTAATGGTAGCAATCGGCGATTTTACTAAAATTTCTCCCCAAAGAGTGTTTTGTCAATTCGCTAATTTGACAAAGATACAGACTTCGAAACATAACATTTGAGGCTCAATTGCCAGTGACATATTTATTTCAACCTATTTTAAAACAAAATAGTATATATTCAGTTTTCTTCACATAAACGCTGAGCATAAACAATTAAATATTGCTTCTTAAATTTAATGTTACACTGAAATATTTTTAAACACAAATCTACTGGCATTATCACCAGATGTAAAGTTCTTGGCAATATATAATAAATAATTTAATGATAACAATTTCCACATTAATGGCGGCACTATAATAGTAATGACCCATTTGGAAATGAAACGTTTTACAGAGCAGAACACGTCAAACGCAGACTACATTTGATTACAATCATGCTTTTATAATGTCTCCCTGATGTTTTCAAAACAATTTGCGAAGTCTAACCGTGATTGGTGCCGCGAAGGTGCTGATTTCTCTGTGGCATTTTTAATAAATGTTAGCTTAAAGAAACTAGTCGGCCAAATAACGGCACAATTACACTACAAAACCGGCACAATTACACTACAAAACCGGCACAATTACACTACAAAACCGGCACAATTACACTACAAAACCGTTTATCGAAACTCTGTCCAGGTGTTCTGGTCATATAATAATGTATATATGCTATTAAAAGTAAAGAGTTATTAACGAGTTCTTAAAATAACCGTGGCTGAATATGCGTAAATGAATTATGAGTTGGTAGCTCTTAATTCGACGCTTTCAGTTTTGAGGTTTAGACTGGCTGGTTAAAGCCATTTTAATTGTGCCCGTACGTAGTTTGGATTCTCAAAATATGTTAAGTTTATATATATATACATTGACTTCATATTTCACTTACCGCTCAATGAACAGTCTCAATCAAACCGAGACTGCAATATTTCGTATGTGTCGTGCTCGGGCGTTTCCAAAGGTCCATTATCATACTTTTTTTCAGTAGGTTTAGAAATGGTGTATATATTTGGCTGTTGTTGACGGGATAGCTACTTTAACAAAGTAAAAAAGATAATTAAACAACCTGAAGTAAAATGTGTTTCCGTTGTCTAATTCAGTTAAAGAGTTCATACCTAGTACGTGTGATGTAGAGAGGTAGAATCAATAATGGAGTTTATATTCATACATGTAATGGTTAATGCAGAGAGAGAATATCAAGTATGGCGTTTATCAGTCAGTCAGTCAGTCAGTCAGTAAGAACATTGTGTAAAATCTTCATGTATACGTATTGTTAATGTCGCATTGGTAATACAAACCAGTTCACCTACCTATCACGTAACGGTACATCTGCTTATTGATTATTTGTTGTGTAGTGAACGTCATTTTTCATTGATCAGTGATTTTACTATTGGGCATTTTAATGAATGGAGCGATCATGCCCCGTTACATTTTTCATTTGTATGTAATAATGTATCACCTGATGTTGACAGTTATTCTGAGACACGATTTAAGTGGAATGATTTGTATATAAGGCGCAATTTCGGTCTGGTATTATTGCCAAATTGCCCCGACTTCAATAATATTGTATTTTAATTTAAATAACTGTACTAAACAGGTCGATAAACGAGACTTTGAGCAATTTTACGGATACTATACGGAGTGTTGCTGATCCTTTATTTACAAAACGCACTTATTTTGAAAATAAACCTTGTTTTGATACTGAGTTTCGTATGAAAAATGCAGACTGGTTTGATCAAGACTGTGTGAATGCTCGAAATACGTATTCAGATGCCTTAAACCTGTTTAATTGTTATAAAACTGATGCAAATAGAATAGATTTATGTGAACGTAAATTATTGTATAAGAATATAATTTGTAAGAAGAAAAATACATTTTATAAACGTAAAATGTCTGAAATAGAGAGTCTTAAGAAAAGTAAACCACGAGATTTTTGGAAGTATTTCAAGAGCTCAAATAAGAAAATAAGATAGCATTAGATACTTTTCATGAATATTTTGAAAAGCTTGGCAGTGATGTATTTAACTGTACAAATGATAACGCGGAATATTTTTGTGAAAATAATGATTTTGCTAATCCTAATGGATCCTTCCCAGAACTTGACCAGCCTATCACGATTGATGAAATTCTAAATGCTGTAAAATCTTTAAAGAGGGGAAGGCTTTTGGTAGTGATTGTTTACTGAATGAATATTTTATTGAAAGCATAGACATATTATCGGCTCATGTATGCGATATATTCAACTGCATTTTGAATTCGGGTTTTTACCCAGATAAATGGATGGAAGGGATTATAATTCCTTTACACAAAAAAGGCGATGTAAATGATGTAAATAATTATAGAGGCATTACGCTAGTTAGTTGTTTCTCAAAGGTTTTTACTACTGTACTCAATAGGCGACTTGAAAACTTTTGTAATGATCATAACATAATTTCGAATGCTCAGTTCGGATTTCGCAAAGGAAGATCCACTGTTGATGCGATTTTTAGGATGGTGAACTTGTGCACCAAGCTATAGTTACCGTGTTTTTTCACGAATCCTAACTACAGCCTCACTGATGAATCGACGCATTGCCTGAAAAAGAAGACCCATATTTTAACAGGTTTTTCTTCTTTTCTAGTGCGGATACAAATATGATAATGTCATTTAGAAATTTCAAATAATTTCTTCGATACATTATTTAAGTTATATATTGTTTATGTAGCTATTTCATCTATTGTTCCGTCGTTTTGCTTTGATCAATAAATAAATAGATCAATCATCATCATCACGTGATCATCACGTGATCCTGCATAAATGTCCAACAATTAATATATTCATACGCCGTATTGATCTCTCTCCTAGGATAGTTTATTGAGATTTGTAACCAGTTAATTTTATAATTTATTTCTCTTGCAACACCATCAAACGCATATCTTCCATCTTTCTTGGATTTATATATTTAAGATCTATACATATATGTTGTGACATCGCCTTTATAATCTTCATATAGTATTTAATAATTTTGGTCACTAATGGTTATCGCATAAGCAACTATCCTTTGTAATTCCTTCTCCAATTGCGCGCGAAATTTCATCTGGTACCCTACTGGTACACATCGCGTGTCTATACCTCGATAACAGGACAGTAACCATTCCCGTGCGTCTCTCTGAGGGGAGGTCATTACATTCTGAACAATGTAATCGTAAATATATGCGGTCTTTGATGTTTTATGAATACATGTGTGACAGAACAGAACGCCGCCAGACTGTACCGAAATTGAATCCCATTAGATGAAATTGCGTAGCTTTGACAGGATGGCGGGGAATTTTGTATCGGAGTTCTTCTCAAATAGCTGAGGTCTTCCTCCACCAATTAAACTGGCCGCCATACATAAACTAATTGATCTGTTGATAAATGACGTAAAACACCATGCAAAAATAAATAAATAAATAAATAAAACCGAAACCGGTTTGATGAATCCGTTTTGGTATAATCAAATGCTAAAACTGAAAATAGATTCAATAGATTTTAGGAATACTGTAGTTCTTTATAGAATTGCTTTGTTGATATTATAAATGAATCTGAATGAATAAGAAAATTAGTGATATATATATAAAAAAAACCCATAAGATACACAATCTGTATTAGACCAAAAAAGAGGTGTATTTTCCCTAGCAGCTCTAAATAATATAGGGTAGGTGGGTAGGGATATATATATATTTGTTTTGCTTAAAACAGTTTAGGGTCGGTCGGCCGAGGAAAACACACCTATATTTTTGGCTTTATCTCAATAATCTGAGGCCTAAAAAAATGTTTGCTTCTACTTTTGTGACCCATAGGGATCTGTACAATAAACATTTCTATGTGTTTACTCAATTTATTAGCTTTCGGCCAAAGGCCAGAATGTACATTTACCACTAAACCACTACATTATTGCTCAATCCAATGAATTTAAGGAATACATTTTATTTTTTAAATTCATGGCACTGAATAACATCAGGTCACGTGCAAACTAAGTGAATCCAGAAGGGATTGTTAACTTTGCTCGCGACCAGATGCTATTCATAGTCCCATGAATGTTAAAAAAATAAAATGTTTTCCTTATATTTATATTATTATTGTACTCAATCAATACCCATATGTCCCGTTTCTCAACCGTTTTCTTCTCTAAATTGATAAAAATGCAGAATAACACCTATATTTATCACGACCAATGGGACAGAGTAAACGTTTAGCCTCGCCTTCATAACCTTTTATGGTACAGTCACGTCAAATTTCTTGAAACGTCATAGTTTTAACTGCGCGTGAAGCAATTAAAATGTGATTCATGTCAAATATATGTTTTTAGTTTTGTATGTGTTATACAAGTACTTACATTAGAAATGTAAATATAAATGAATGAAATGATGTCACCATGAACAAAATAATAATTAGAGTAAACACACGGAAATATTTACTAGTCATTAATATTTTGTGAGTGTATATTTAATGTGGTTTGTAAAATGTGGTTTGTTCTTTAAAAGAGACGGCTGGCGTGGCGCAGTCGGTAGCGCGGCAGATTTGTAACCGGAGGCCCCGGGTTCAATCCTCCGTGGTGCCACTGAGTTCCGCCGGTGTGTTCTTGGGCAAGACACTTTCCCTTAGCCTCGTCCGTCGGATGGGGACGTAAACCAGGCGGTCCCGTGTATCGGTCTATCCTCCGAGCACGTTAAAGAACCATATGAATCTATTCGATAATAAGAGTAGGGCAGGTTCCCGGATTCCTATGTATCCTTCCCCTCTCTCTGGGGCGGCTCTAAATAACCTATACTGTGTTGTTGAGCCGTTAAACAACATTCAATTAATTCAATTGTTTAAAAGAAATATAAAAAGATCGGACAGGGAAAGTAGCATTCAAGGAGGACAGTCAACCACAAAACACAGAAACAAACACGCAAACAGACAAACAAGAAGGCAAAAGCAATAATAAATGAACAGAACAGAACAGAACAGAACATATATTTTATTTAGACTTGTAAAAAGTACATCGTCATTCAGAACATATATACAATACACGAATATAACAAAGTCACGTAAACAGAGTATATAAATCAACTGTCAGTATTGTTTACATCATCATAGTTAGAGGATGAACAATATTATATTTATACTAAGCATTCAAAATAGAAAGTCTAACATTTAAAGCACATGTTATATACCTCGCTAAATTTAGTAATATATCATTGTTTGAAGTTTTCATCAATTCTATATATTTGAACATAGATGGCCTCTGGTGGTAACATCTTTTAATAATTTTTTTTCTTAGTTCATTGTAACATTGACACACACATATAAAATGGTATTCGTCTTCCAGATCTTGTGAGTTACAACACCACAAAAACAAAAGGGTTGACAACAGGGCTACCGCCTTGGAACGGTCAGTGGCCACTGGGGGTTTAAACCGGTTCTAGGGTGCACCAAACCTCACAAGTTAGAAAGTTAATATAAATTACGTGGTTAATAAAAATAAATTGTGAATGCCTGGTCTTTATGAATATTTTAACCCTAGGGTAAATTTTTAATAGTAAAAGCCTTAAAATGTTTCTCCAAATCATTGAATTTAAATCTGTCCTTCAAAGCCTGCAAATGGCAAAACAATATCTGTGACCAGTGTACACAAGAACAACTTTTGATTAGTAATACAGGATTGTCAGGTGTATTAAGTTTATTTACTAACGTTTATTGAATGTTTTATATTTTTAATGAAATAACAGTTAATGCATGGAACATTCAATACACACCTTGTTCCAAGTTCCAGCCAAGGTTCTGTTTAGCCATCCAAAGTTTGAGGACAAAAACAAATTAATAAAAAATAATCCCTACCCTACCTAATTTTTATGAAGTTGTTACCAGAAACGAATACTTTTGTAGGCCTGATCTGTTGTCATTCGTAGCATCATTGGCCGAAGTGTTCCGAATGATCCGTCTTGAATCTGCACGAATCCATCCCGAGAGCAGGATTCCCGGTTTCTCAAATCTTGTTCGGGATTTATCAAAACTGTTGTAAAGAAACAGTATGGATTTTGAATCCAGTTCCGGTTTCATTTCATTGTAATCAAACACGACATTGTTCTAAGACGCAATTTCATCATAGTTCACCATGCTCTCAGTACCTTCGGTACTTTGATTATACTTATGTCATTAGTCCAAAAATACTTGAATGAAAACAAACGATTGTATGTTATTTTTGTCGATTTGATGAAATGTTTTGATTCTATTTATAGAAATGCATTATGGCTTAAGATGTATAGATGTGGTATTAATGGCAAATTACTTAGAATTATACGCAATATGTACCAAAAAGTCAAATCAAGTGTCAAATCCTGTGCTAATTATACTGATTATTTTAATTATGCTGTTGGCTCACGTCAAGGGGAGGTAATGTCCCCTCTTTTGTTTTCTCTTTTTGTTGAAGATTTGGAGTTATATTTGCAAAATAATATAGATTCAGGTTTGCAATTAGATGATATAGTACTAATGTTATTGCTATTTGCGGATGACATGGCCATTGTAGGAAACACACCTGCTGAAATACAAGTACATTTAGATACAATAAATAATTATTGCGATTTGTGGGGACTTAAAGTAAATATTGCCAAAACTAAACTTATGGTTTTTCGTAAACGTAAACGTAAACGGATTATTAGCCAGTGAGCATTGGACCTACAATGGAGACGTTATCAACGTAGTGAATGATTTTAACTATTTAGGGAACGTTTTCAATTATACTGGAAATTTCGCTCTTAATCAGGAGCATTTAGTTGGTAAAGCTCTTAAGGCATTGAATGTTCTATTATGTAAATGTAAAGTATATGATTTGAGTCCTAAAAGTTTATGTCAGTTGTTCAATGCCTTTGTTGTGTCGGTTCTTAGTTATGCATGTGAGATTTGGGGCAATACTAAATCTAAAGAAATAGAAAGAATTCATTTAAAATTTTGCAAAAGTTTATTAAAGGTACTACCTAATACATGCAATGCAGCTGTGTATGGTGAACTTGGAAGATATCCCCTATATGTTAATAGATATATAAGAATTATGAAGTATTGGTTGAAAGTAATAAATACTGACAATATCATTCTAAAGACTGTGTATGAACACGCTTTACAGGACTGTAATAACGGAAAAACGAACTGGGTTAGCAGTGTTAAGAAATTACTAGATGATTACGGTTTTTCTTATGTATTCGATAATGCTTCTTATATAACAGTTCTGTGTTAACATTGTACAAAGATATTAAAACTAGTTTGGAACATGAAACATATTTAGATATTTTGCCAAGAAGTTAACGTCTATATTTTACTAGACTAAGACTATCTGTATATCCACTCAGAATACAGACTGGTAGATATGCCAACAATAGAATACTTCGTGAAGAAAGATATTGCCTAATTTGTAATAGTTTAGATATAGAAGATGAATTTCATTTTGTATGTATTTGTCCTTGTTATATTGATATTAGAAAGAAATACTTAAAACGTTGTTATTACAAACGTCCTTCTGTTTTCAAATATTTGGAGTTACTGAAATCACATGACAATATAGAAATAATAAAACTGTCGTTATATGTTAAAGAATCAATTATATTAAGAAACGCATTATTAACTATTGAAAGGTAGTTACTTAGTTCAACCTCTTACTCTTAATTACTATACTACATAGTAATGATAATAGTAATAATGAAATGCTAAATTATACCATTTGTATATATTTCACCATTGAAATCACATGACAAGAAATAACAAAACGTCCGTTATATGTTAAAGAATCAATTGTATTAAAAACGCTTTATTAACTATTGAAAGGTAGTTACTTAGTTCAACCTCCTACTCTTATTTACTATACTACATAATAATAATAATAATAATAATAATAATAATAATGAAATGATTAATTATACCATTTGTATATATTTCACCATTTACTTGTATATATACGTTGACATCATATCTGCTAATATGTATGTATTGTAGACGATGTACTTTGTACAAGTCTGAATAAAAATTCTGTCTGTCTGTCTGTCTGTTATTATATTGACATGTGTACAAGTATCATATTCAATATACAACATGGATATTACACCCGTTTCAATGGACCAGTAACATGAACAACTGTCATAATAGACGTTATATACAAAATATACATATAAAAGTAAAGTATTTAATTACCATACATCATCGGCGTAACTACTCTTAGGCCATATAGGCCTGGGCCTATACATCAATTTGAAAAATGAAAGCCAGAGGAAGTGGGGTGTTAAGGGTCAACATTGGTTTCTTATTTTATTTTACAGTATAGATAATTCATCGTTGTCCAATTACGCCAAAACCCACCATTGCATAGCTAAGTTTTAAAAAAAAACGGGAGAGCATGCTCTCGGACATCCCTAGTTTGTCGGGTTTATATATGCATTTCAGGCCAGCTACACCCTGTACATGGTATTTCTTCTTCTGATGAATGCTTTTGCTAAATATTTAGCAACTTTTCTAGTATATTATATAGGTGTCAGACATCTCGAGTACATCGAACAGCAACGCAATTATATTGCCAGTTCATACGCAACCTTCTATTTTTAAATCGTGTGCCCCGGCAAAGGTCCCGATCGCTAAAAAAGCAGTACAAGCAGACGACGACAGTACGCAATCACAATCGCAGTCCTTAGTGTCCGGTAATGGATCACGTGGTCATGTGTCTAGGCCAAGCACGAGGAGCACCGATAACAGTAGGACACAGTCACTTGTAACGGGAAACCGAAATAGACTGTCACAAAGCCGTAATAGAAGATCGATCGAGTTTGCCAGCAACAGGCAATCGCTCAACAATGAGAACACTTTAAATACAGTTACTCTCGGGGGTGATTGTCCTAGTTAGGAAGGCCAGGGGAAGGTGAACATTAGATGTGCTCTAATTAATATTCAGGGCTTAGTGTCACGTAGAAGAAATAAACTGAAAAGTCCCGAAATTGTTGCTTTGTTAGAGCAAAACGATATAATTTTATTTACTGAAACATGGTCCAATGATTTAATAGATTTTCATGTTAATAATTTTGATGAATTTGTTCTTCATAGAACTAAGAAAAAACAAAGATCCAAGCGTGATTCTGGTGGAATTATTATTTACATACGTAGTGAATATGCTGCAAGTGATAGCCTATTTTTAAATAGTGAAGACGATATTATATGGGTTAAAATAAGGGGAACTAAACTAAAAATTGAAGGTGATTTATTTGTGGGTTTATGTTATGTTATACCTGAAAGTAGTAGTAGACAATCTATGGTTGAAAATGGAGTTTTTGATAGATTGTTAGACTCTATTGTTTCTATACATAGTACTACAAATGGTCAATGTCACATTTTACTCAGGGGTGATTTTAATAGCAGAACATCTGATAATGCTGATTACGTAACCCATGATTCCGACTTTAATACAGGTGCACTACCGGATGATTATAAAACGGATAGCTTTTTACCGAGATATTCACAAGATATTGGGCATTTAAATAGTAATGGCACAATATTTCTTGATTTATGTAAGCAGACTGGGCTTCGAATATTAAATGGTCGCGTTGGTGATGATGCAGGGATTGGAAAATATACTTTTGTTGGAAGCAGAGGCAGTAGTTTGGTTGATTATGTTTTAGTTTCTGAATCTATTTTCTATAAAATCTCCAGCTTCGTTGTTGAAGATCCCAATATTTTAACAGATCATTGTATTATTAAATTTGTTTTAGAAAGTGAAGTTGATTCTTATAATGATGAAAATATTGAAAATAAAGATACAAGTTCTGAAACGGATTGTAATTTTTTAGATAGCAAATATGTATGGAATAGTGAATCTATAGATGATTTTGTAACATCCCTGGATTCAGACCATGTTGTATCCCAGTTGAATGCATTAAAGGTGAATATAAATACTAGCGTCAATGAAAACGATATTAATACTGTAGTTACCGAATTTGTAAATGTTATTGAAAGCGTTGCTGATCCTTTATTTAAGAAGACACTATTTCGCAATGATATAAACCAAACATTTAATAATAGAATAGCTAATCCATGGTTTAATGGTGATTGCGATGAGAAAAGGAGATGTTTTATGAGCAGTCTAAATAAATACAGGGAGTGCAGAGATGATGTTAACAGGTTAAATTTAGTAAGGTCAAGATCTGAGTATAAAAATTTAAATAGAAAATGTAGAATCACTTACGATTCTGAAGTAACAAACAGATTAGAGAAAAGTCGTTTTAAAAATGCAAAGTTGTACTGGAAGATGTTGAAAGAATTAACCGGCATTAAATCGCCTAATGTTAGTATATCTGTATTTGAACAATATTTTAAAATTTATCAATAATCCAAGCGATCCATAGTTTACGCCAGATGATGATATAATAGACTTTAATGAAAAGTATGTTAATAACGAATTCCAAATTATTTTTGAAGAGCTGAATATTGAAATAAGTCATACATATGTACTGAAAGCAATTTCCCAACTTAAAAATGGTCGTAGTTCTGGACCGGATGGATTATTAAATGAATTCTTTGTACACGGTCAACACACTTTTATTCCTATACTTTTACCATTGTTTAACAAAGTTTTTGAAACCGGATATTTTCCGGAAATATGGTCAGACGGTTACATAATACCATTACATAAAAAAGGTAGTCTTACTAATCCTGAGAACTATTGAGGTATTACTTTGTTAAGTACTTTAGGGAAATTATTTACTCGTGTGCTGAACAATCGATTAAATGATTGGTCGGAAAGTTACAATGTTTATATTGAAGCACAGGCCGGTTTTAGGAAAAATATGAGCACTGTAGATAATGTTTTTGTTGTGCATGGGATTATTACTCATATGATAAATGCGGGCAAAAAGTTGTATTGTGGTTTCATTGATTTTACAAAGGCGTTTGACTATGTAGTAAGAGACAATTTATGGATGAAATTAATCAAACTAGGTATTAGGGGTAAAAGTTTAGATATTATCAAGTCTATGTATAAATGTATAAAATCACGAGTGAAGCTTTCAAATAAGCTCAGTGAAAACTTTACATGTGTTTTAGGAGTACGTCAAGGTGAATGTTTGTCCCCATTACTTTTTTCAATGTTTATAAATGACATAGAAGAAGAATTTATATTGAAAGGGTTTGATGGCATTGACGTAGATATGATCAAAATATTTATTGTGCTATATCCTGATGATATTGTGATTTTTTTAGAAACTGCACATGGTTTACAGAAAGGATTTGACATTCTTCTTGATTACTGTAAGCGCTGGAAATTAAAAGTAAATGTATTGAAAACAATGGTTATGTTTTTTAGGAAGGCTGGTCCATTAGCTGGAGATGTTCGATTCACCTATGATGATAATTTAATAGAAATTGTTAAATCTTTTTCATACCTGGGAATTGTTTTTACTCAAGGTGGATCTTTCCATGAAACACAATGTACATTAGCTGGTCAGGCTCAAAAAGCAATATTTAAACTAAATAGATATCTATACAAATTTACAGATATCACTGTACAGCACAAACTTGATTTGTTCGAAAAACTTATTGTTCCTATTCTAAATTATGGCTCTGAGGTTTGGGGATTTGTAACAGCATTAAATATAGAACGAGTGCATACACAATTTTGCAAACGAGTATTACAGGTAAAACGATCAACACAAAACGATTTTATTTATGGCGAATTAGGAAGAACGAGTCTTGTAACGCAGAGATATATTAAAATAATTACGTACTGGCTAAAAATATTGAACGTTAATGAAAATAAGTATATACGCCATGTTTACAATATGATGATAGTGGATGCTGATATATATCCAAATAAAAAGAATTGGGTAAAATTGTTAAAAAAATTGTTAGAATCACTTGGTTTTTATCATGCATGGTTATTTCAAGGGGTTGGCAATAAGGAATTGTTTTTATACTATATAAAACAAAGAATAAATGATAATTTCATTCAAAATTGGCATTCTAGGTTAGAGAATTCTAGTAGGGCAATTTTTTATAAACTGATTGTTGATTATAGTTTTGATCTTAAGCCATATCTAAAACTCGTAAACATACCAAAGTTTTGACAGGCAATGTCAAAGTTATGTGTGTCCTCTCATACCCTTGAAATAGAAGCTGGCAGATGGCAAAAACCAGTCAGTAAACCAATACATGAAAGAATATGCGTCGTCTGCAATACACTTGAAGACGAATATTACTTTGTTATTGAATGTTGCATGTTTAATGAAATAAGAAACCATTACATAAGTAAATATTTTTGAAAAAGACCTAACATGATCAAATTTTTAGAACTTTTCAAATGCGAAAACAAAAAGACACAACAAAACCTTAGCGTCTTTATATATAAAGCCTTTGAAATTAGAAAATCAATGGTATATAAATAATACATTTGCAATAGCCGTTTTTTATGTTATTCTAAAGTTGCATGTTTACATTATAAGTGTATATTTGTTTATTACAAACTATGTATATACATTTGTGTACTAGTTAGAAGCTTCCCAATTATCACGCTAGTTAAATCTAACATTATATATAAATTAATATAACTATGTGCATTAACATATTAGCAATGCAATGTGATGGTTCAGTCACCTTCTCTGCATATTTGCGGTAAAAGCAAAATATCAACAACATTAACTGCTAAAGTATTAACTGTTATCTTATAAATACTTTTCTGTTGATTATGTTAATTGTTGGTATAATGTTGTATATATATTTCACTATCGCTGTCAAGTTTATATGTATTTGTTGTATCCTCACGGGTCTTATGACCCGTTGGAATTATCTGAATAAAACTATATATATATATTAAATTCTTACAGTTAATGGTTAATGCACAGGAGAGAATCAATTAAGAAGTTTATATCCATAGGTGTAATGGTTCATGCAGAGATCGAGATATAATCAAGTAAGGCGTTTATATTCATACATGTAATGTTTAATGCAAATACATAATCAATTAAGCAGTTTAAATAGATACATACACTAGTTTAAGAGTATTCAAAGGGAGAATCAATGATGGAGTTTATAGTCATACATGTACTGGTTAATGCAGAGAGGGAGAGAATCAATTAAGGAGTTATATTCATACGTGTGATGGTTAAGAGAGAGAGAGAATCAATTAAGGAGTTTATATTCATACATGTTATGGTTAATGCAGAGGGAGAATTAATTAAGGAGTTTATATTCATACATGAAATGGCTTAATGCAGAATGAGAAAATCAATTAAGGAGTTGATATTCATACATGAAATGGTTAGTGCAGAGAGAGAATTTATTAAGGGGTTTATATTCATACATGTAATGATTAATGCAGAGAGAGAATCGATTAAGGAGTTTACATTCATACATGAAATGGCTAATGCAGATTGAGAAAATCAATTAAGGAGTTTACATTCATACATGTAATGTTAGTGCAGAGAGAGATTCAATTAAGGAGTTTATATTTATACATGTAATGGTTAATGCAGAGAGAGAATCAATTAAGGAGTTTATATTTATACATGAAATGGTTAGTGCAGAGAGAGAATCAATTAAGGAGTTTATATTTATACATGAAATGGTTAGTGCAGAGAGAGATTCAATTAAGGAGTTTATATTTATACATGTAATGGTTAATGCAGAGAGAGAATCAATTAAGGAGTTTATATTTATACATGAAATGGTTAGTGCAGAGAGAGAATCAATTAAGGAGTTTATATTCATACATGAAATGGTTAATGCAGAGAGAGAATCAATTAAGGAGTTTATATTTATACATGAAATGGTTAATGCAGGTGGAGAATCAATTAAGAGTTTATATTCATACATATAATGTAACAGAGTTAAAACATTGCTATGACGTCAGCCTTTGTTGTTTCTGTACAGTATATATCATATTTTACTACACACAAGAAATCTTACCTGTTACCGTTCTATATTTCCCACGCAGCTGTCCATTATTTTTAAGAATGGACAGTAAAATATTGGACAGTCCATTCTTAAAGCAATCGACAGTTGTTTAGAAAATAGCGAATAGTTACAGGTAGGGTTTCAGCAAATGCCTAAAACAATTTAGTACAATTTATACATAGAATAAAATATAATTTGGTAAAATATTTTATATTTAATTTGTTTTCAATATTAACTGTATTTTTGATGCGTTTGTTATTTTACATAAAAATCATGCTCGGTTGCAAATAAGGTAAGTTTATGTCACTTGCCCAAGAACACGCCACCGAAACCTGAACCCGGATCCTGCTGATTTCAAGTCCACCTCACTTTCCACAAGCACCAGCAAATAAAATAGCAAGAGTAATATCTTTCACAGAATAATATATCACGGTTACCGGATTCCTATCTTCTCCACATCTCTTGGGCGACTCTAAACATTGAACTAAAATGCAATATCTTGATTAGAAATTAAATATTTAAAGTGATAAATGCTACCTGGTACATTCAATCTTTTACAGTTGCAGGCGAACGGAAGTAAGCTTACCAAAGCGTTGTACCAATTAATCCACAAACATAATCCACTGCGAATTTAAAATACATAAACACAATTAAAATCCATTCATAGTGTCCATATGTCAACTGTACAAACTGTTTTATTTCAATGAAAACAGAATATCACGCATGTGACTTGTGCTTTTCAAAAAATCAGGATGAGCATGATGTTGGAGTTTATGTTTCAAATACTGTACAGGTGGGAAGCAGAGTGGTTTTTAGCTCCGCCGTCCACTTATCATAGCAACACATGACAATGGAAAGTAGTACGTCATTTTCCGTCAACGTCAAAAAAAAGTGAAACAGCCGCCATTTCTTTTTTTTAAACGCGTAATCTGGAAGATTGTAACAAGTTTACATGCAGAACGCCGAGGTGCGCGCAGTACGATCGCAAGCATCGCCGCAGCAACGTAGTGGCATCGCCAGTAGACGCATTGGGATCGCATAGAACGCCAAGCGACGGCGCGAACTTTGAGCATGCACAAAACAAACGCCGTCGCTCGGCGTTCTGATAAGAGCGCAGTGGGGTCGCCGTAAGGTCGCCATAGCAGCGCAGTAAGGTCTCCTACAACGCCACAGGAGCTCCGCGGGCGCGCACAGAGGTCGCAGTGCGAACGCTGTGGTTGTCGGTGGCGCTTGCACGGAGAGTGTACGGAGTTCTCTGAGATGTCACTGCGTCTCTACCGCGCTTATACGGCGCGTCTACGGCGCTTATACGGAGTGTAATTTATTTTACTGCGCTCTTACAACGACTGTACGGAGCTTTCACGGCGATCATTGCGCTCCCAAGGCGCTTCTACCGCGTCCATCGGCGTTTGCATGACAAAAACGAACAAAATAGTATAAATGAATTATCAGGTGGGAAGCAGAGTGGTTTTTAGCTCCGCCGTCCACTTATCATAGCAACACATGACAATGGAAAGTAGTACGTCATTTTCCGTCAACGTCAAAAAAAAGTGAAACAGCCGCCATTTTCTGTTTTTTAAACGCGTAATCTGGAAGATTGTAACAAGTTTACATGATTAAAATTTTAGTTCCCTTTTAAGTTTCGTCATCTTCAGCTGTATTGACTTTTAGATGCTTTACTGCGCGAGAAATTTCGAGATTCACCCATTTAAAATTCCGAAGCGAGGGGAAGTAACTCGTAAGAGATGTCATTGTTAAAATGCGTTTAAAATGGTAACACTTGTGTTCTTTTCTAATGAAATACAAGGAGATACTAAAAATATGTTGTTTAAGCTTAAATAGTACATGGCGTGTACTACATGTTACGAACATCATGGTATTTCTTTATAAAAATTACACGCTAAAACGATAAAATGTTCGACTCGGCACTGTCGGTCAAAAAATATAACGAGTGTAAAGTCATTGAACGTCTACAGGTGCGTATTCGGTATTCGGTGAAGGGGCTCACACTAAGTCTGAAAAGTAGTCTGTAGCCTATATTTAAAAAGGCTGACCGCTGTTCAGGTTCTCGTTGTGCATTTTGATGGCCAATCTGGAATTATGGAACTTAACTGGCCAACCGCTAATGTTTTTTTATTTATTTTTTATTGGCGAGTATCACCATATGCAGCCATATTTAACACCAAAATATACTAAAACAAAGCTGCAGTCCAATTTATTTGGTTATCCCTCACCGGCCCGTCACCACCACCATCACCCACCCCACCCATAAAAAAAATTAAAAAATGCGGATCTGGTCAGGGTAGGTGTCTCATTAGAATCGCGGAAACCGCCCTACTCCTACTTTTGCTTATTAAACATGCTCGGAGAATAGACTTTGATATATAAACTTCAGATAGGAGGATTTATGTCTGCTTACGATGGACGAGGCTAAACACACTGAAGAAACTCAGTGGCGCCGTTGTCTTGAACCGGATCCTGTGCTTTTAAGTTTTTAAGTGCACCGCATTGTCCGCTACACCGACACTTGACAAAACAAATATAACCGCTTAATATGTCAAACTAGTATAGACATGGAAATATCAGTTTCCAGATTGTTATTAGTGGGAAGCGGTCACTAAGTCGACCTTGAACTAGAAGTGTGTTCCATCACCCATGAACACTTGCTTCGCCTGCTGACAGTGCTGTTTGCTTATTTCCAAGGTTAGGTTGCAGGTTAGGCTGATAAATAGGGCATAACCTGCCAAAATGAAAGTCAGAGGTATTGCACATGTGTAACAACATCCATTGAGATGAAGACGTTGGTGAAGTTTCATGAACACAATTAAAATACTTCTCAATTGATGGCCAAGGTTAGGTTGCAGGTTAAAGCATGACAAAATGATCGATAAGTGTCTGTCATCCTAAGCAGTAGACACAAAAATAAGTGTTCAGTTCTCATATGAATATATCTGTCATGCGGATATTTTTTATGCACTCTTCAACCCAATGAATTTTACTTGACCAGGCTAGACCAGTGACATTTGCTTTATCAGACGAGTACCGCTAAGTACAGCAAAACATGTTTCGAGATGCTAATTTCAAATTCAGTGCTCGATATACACTTCAAGATTGCCATCATCGGCCCATGTGTCACTTTAATTACAAAAGATCTATTTCAAAAGCTTGAATAAACAATAAATAAATTAAAATGACCTTGTGTTCCAAAAGGCAGTTTTTCAGTTTCAGATACATGCATGACTGTACGCAAATGGAAACTTTTTTTACATACAATGTAGATCCAACTGAACCAAAGAATAAATAATACAATATTTTATATATATTATATTTATAAACTAAACATCTATTAAATACTACAATAATGAAATTTACTTCATACTTACAACATACTTACAACAAAAAAATCAATGTCATATATGGCCTAAAATGTGTTAAAATGATGTAAAACACCAAAAGTTTTTTTGAATGTGAGCATCTACTGTCAATGTATGACATTGTATACATTTGGTGTTTTTTAACAGCTTTACATATTATATAGTCTCTGTGAGGCATAATTATGTTCATTTTGGTTCTTTAAAAAAATAATGTCTGCTTAGTCCTCGGGATTGCCAAACTGAAGTCACCATCATGATCAGGCGAACACATCTCAAGCGGGATACGCAGTAACAAGTATATACTGTAACGCATAAGGCCGAAGAAAAATTAACCGCGTGTTTCTGATTTGGCCTAATAAAATGAATATATTTCCTTGAGTTTAGAATCTTGCGATCACAGTATTGTCAACTTTTTTGGTTAAATCCACGTCTTCCAGGGTTGCATTGGTATTTGAAGAACGAAGGGCATCTGGAAGGAAACCAGATGATGCGTCTCTGAAATGAACAAAACAAGTTGTTAAAAAGGATGGATTGGTGGTACAAAATATATAAGCCATATGATATATGCATGGAATTTCACATGAATCAACAGAGTGTCCTGTTATTTTTAAAAGGATTTTAACTTTGGCTGTCGTATATACCGTATTTCCTCTAACAGTAGCTCCCGGGCACTATGGAAAGTGCGAAGGGGGGGGGGGGGGGTATGATACAACTTTTCAATATATTTCACCTCCTTTCCCCGGACTGTTTCCTTATAGAATTACTGTACGGCG